>CAWUFW010022551.1:0-92911 GCA_963921515.1 Calotriton arnoldi | reverse complement strand
AGGGCGCACTTTGCACAGCTGGTGCGCGTGGCGAGGCAGGACTAGCCTCGAATTACGTTCTTCACCAAAAAGATAATCACGCAGCACTCTCCCAAGGGGTAGATTTCATAAACGGTTTTATTCCTTTAGCAAGCCATTACTCCTTCCACCACCAACGCGTTTCAACCGACAGGTCTTGATCACGGTGCAAACAGTAGTCCCTCTACAGTTTCACTCATTTATACTGCACACCCAGTTAGCACATTATGGTGCATTCTGGGACTAGTAGTTTTATCATGTCAATTACACCCAAATTGTGACTCAAAAAACTTTATGTAAACAAATTGTCACCATTGTCAATAAATAAGTTGTTAGCAAGGATTATTTAACAAAAAGTTGTTATTGTGGGTATTTATCACTTATACCCGTTAGAGTAATGATGATTCCCTGTACTTGGGCTCGGGTAGGTATAGGAGCGATTTTAAATGTCTGTCTCAGTGACTTCATTTTTATAATTTGTACTAAACAAAATATATTTTCGCCCTATCTTCGTACACCGTCAATGACTTAGTGCCCAATTTCATAATACATCCCAAATACACACTTTCAAGGCTTAGTGCCCCATCATTTACAACCACTCAATTCGGACGATAAGCCATACCCTTATTTCCTTGTCCATTGTGCACCATAATTTATACATTTTCTAGACTCATTATATACTTTCTTATGCTCTTTTAAGAAAATTATGAAATTACTGCATCTCTCATAGGTGTACATGCATCTCTTCATCCCCGTTTAACCCTGTTGGGAACTTGGTTTTAAATCTAATAATCAGTCTCGAGTCTAAGCGTCTCAATTTGAGGGTTCTGTTCCCCCCTCTTTCATGCACAGGAACCGTTGCCAGACCAAAATATATCATGTCTTTTCATGTTCTTCCACTGTGAGTTAACATATGTTTAGACATCACATATGTTAAGTCTTTGTTCTGAATTGCTCTTATATGTTCAAGAATCCGTTTTTTAAGGGGGCAGATCGTGCTACCAATGTAGCGTTTGCCACAATAGCACTCCAAACAATATACTACATATGTAGTATTGCATGTGATGCTATCAGTGATGTTAAAAATCTTTCCTAGTGGATCGATAATAGCTTTCACATTTCTGCCAATTTTACAAGCTTTGCAATAACTACATTTGCTAAATCCCTTTTGTAATCCTTGTAACCATGTTTCAGGGTGCTTATTCACAAAGTGACTTTTGACCAATTTATCCGACAACGACGGTGCCTTTCTATAAGATATTTGAGGCCGATTTTCCAGTTGTTTACCAATATCAGGGTCTTTCAATAAGATGTTCCAATACTTGTTCAGGGAGTTTTGGATCTTGAAACTTTCTTTACTGTAAGTCATTACCATTCTTATTGGTTCTTTAGCTTTGTTGTTTATGTTTTTGTCTTTTCTTCTTATCAGTGTGTCAGCCCTCGTAATTGATCTGGCTTTCATTTCTCCGCGTTTGATGTCATTAAATTGATAACCTCTCTGTAAAAAGCGTTGTTTTGTTTCTTTGAATTTCAGATTCATTTCCTTTGTGTTGGAACAATTCCGCTTCATTCGAATGAATTCACCATACGGTATGTTCTTTTTCAGACTCTCTGGGTGGAAACTCTTTCCATGGAGCACACTGTTTGTTGCTGTACTCTTCCTAAAAACTGTTGTTTCTATCTGGTCCGCTTTCACATATACCTTGGTGTCTAGAAATACAATCTCTTTTGCACTGATGGTGTGCGTGATTTGAGTCCCACATTGTTATTATTTAGTATCTCCAGAAATTCTAGAAATTCCACTTCAGTTCCATTCCAAAGGAGGAACAGGTCATCTATAAATCGTAGCCAAAGAGCTACTTTGGCTACGTATTGGTCGTTTCCCTCTCTCCAAGCTATGGTTTTCTCCCACTAGCCCATTACAAGGTTGGCATAGCTTGGAGAGAAGGAAACTCCCATCGCAGTACCACACTTCTGGGAATAAATGTCCTTGTTAAAGAGAAATACATTATTTCTCAGGCACAATTCAATCATATCAAGGGCCATCACACAATGTTGCAGTTGTTCGACAGGCTTTTGTTTTAAAAAGTATGTTATCGCTTGTAGGCCTATATCATGGTTGATTGACGTATACAATGATACGACATCAATGGTCACTAATAGGTAATCTTTTTGCCATTCTGTGTTCATGAGTATCCTAAGGAAATCCCCCGTATCTTTTATATATGATGTTAATGTGGGGACAATTGGAGCCAGAAAATGATCAACGTATATGGAGACATTTTGATAGAGTGATTCACAACTCGAAATAATGGGTCTCCCAGGAGGTTTATTTAAGGTTTTATGCACTTTCGGAAGAAAGTATATCGTTGGAATTATAGGCGCATCATTTCTTAGAAATTGTACCTCTTGTTCACTGAGTAGACCTTTATCCTGCCATTGTTTCAATTTCATATTTAGGTCTTTGACTAATTCATTCACTGGATTTTTCTTCAGTTTCTCATAATTATTTACATCATTTAATTGCCGCATAGCCTCTGCGATGTAATCCTCTTTATCTAAAATGACTATGTTACCCCCTTTGTCGGCGGGTTTTATTTCTATTGATGTGTTCTTTATGAGCGACTCCAATGCTTGCCGTTCTAATTGGCTTAGATTTTCTTTAAGATGTCCCTGTTTCACATTGTTTAATTTTTCCAAATCAGCAGATACTAGGTCGTAAAATGTATCTATCCGATTCCCAGGATGGAAAGAGGGACAGAATTTTGACTTCTCCCTGAATTGGGTAATTGGATGTACATCAGTTCTGATGCCCATTTCCTGCAGGATTTGTGAATCTGAGATGTCTTCCTCTTCTATCTCATTGACCAGACCATATGCTGTCCTTAAACTATTAATTTCGGCGATGGTCAGTTCCTGTAAAACCTCGTCATTCTGGTTTCTACTTTCCTCCATATTTAGTTGATTTTGTCTGTCCTGTTTATTAAAGAACTTTGCCAGTTTAAGTTTACGCACATACTTGTATAAATCTATTTTAGTCTCTACAAGATCAAAATGTTTTTCCGGACAAAATGTTAATCCCTTGTTCAATAGGCTTTCCTCCGCTCTTGTTAGGACATGTTTAGATAGATTGATAATCAAGTAGGGTTCCTTCATTTCTGAATTTTCTAGTTCTTTGTCACCCGATTGCGCAGGTGATAACTTCTTGTTTTTTCGACGACTTCTTCTGGTTTTTCGTCCTTTCCTTTTACTTGTGATCTCCCTCTTCCTCTCCCCCGTCCCATACCCCGTCCTCTCCCTCTTCCTCTTGGTGTTTGCTGGTCTAGATACATTAATTTAATTTCGTCTAAAAAAGAGGTACGTTGTCCAGTTGTAGATTGTCCCTCTCCTTCGCTGAAATCTGTATCAGACTCACTTTGAGTTGTATTGGGGGACTCCAATGGTTGTTTTTTATTTGAACTTATTTGTTGTTTTAATGCTTCGAACCGTTTAGCAAAGGTCAATATTGTGCCGGTTTCGTAGTCATGCTCATCTCTGCGGAACTTACGTTCCTTGCGCTCTTCAACCTCACTCTCGTGCTTATCCAGATTGCGTTCCATCTCCTTTCTTAATTTTTTAGATTCCTCTTCTTGATTTAATGCAAGGATACGAGCCTCCAACTCAGCTATCTCTTTATGCAGTTCATCCACATCGATTTTGGCATATTTGACTATTATTAGCATCATATTATGCGAACACTGCATATTGTTCTTCCCCCATTCTACCAGCATTTCCGGTCGAGTCTCAGGGTGGTTGGGTAGAGTAAATATACGGAGGCCCCTTGGCACTCTCTCACATTCAATGTATTTCTCCAGGGTAAGAACTTCCCAGCTTTTAGTTATTTCCCTTTTAAGCTTCCTTTCCAATTGAACATACAGTTGCTTGAGAGTCATGTCACCTATATTACTCTCTTTATCTTTTTCTTTACGATTTATCATTGGCTTGTTGCCCTTTTGAAACATTATCTCAGCTCTTTGCGAGCGCTTGATAGCTCTCTCCTCCATAATATGGTGAACACAAAGTTATATTGACAAATGGTAGACAAATGATCTATGCCTCGTGTGTTGTTAAGGCTGAGACCACAACTTGTACTGGAAGGAGTAATTACCAATTATTCAATGGCTCATTTGCACAAATTATTCTCTGTTAAACCCCCTGGGTAGTGACTCAATTAGTCAAAGGTACATGCAGTTCGTACGCCGTGTACTATGCTTGTTTTGTTTTCCCTTTGTCACTCGCTGCGACCCTCGTTCTCCAGCTCGCATTTATAACATGCTGCGCTCTCACCTTCTTTCATCCGAGGTAGCGCTGTATTTCATTCGGCATTTGCATCATGTTTAACTTCCTCCGTAGTGTGAGCCGGATGATCGACTGTGTTTTCATTTTTTCTCTGCCAAAACAGTCTTTGAAGCTGCCGGTCTTCTAGTTCACTCGCTGATTACACACAGCGCGACCTTCCGACAAACATTCCTGGCAGTCTTCACGTTGTTTGGAAAACACTGCGGTCGGGCGCTCCTTCGTTTATTTTAAATAGCCACCAATGTTGTCCCACACGAAGGGCGCACTTTGCACAGCTGGTGCGCGTGGCGAGGCAGGACTAGCCTCGAATTAACGTTCTTCACCAAAAAAATAATCACGCAGCACTCTCCCAGGGGATAGATTTCATAAACGGTTTTATTCCTTTAGCAAGCCATTACTCCTTCCACCACCAACGCGTTTCAACCGACAGGTCTTGATCACGGTGCAAACAGTAGTCCCTCTACAGTTTCACTCATTTATACTGCACACCCAGTTAGCACATTATGGTGCATTCTGGGACTAGTAGTTTTATCATGTCAATTACACCCAAATTGTGACTCAAAAAACTTTATGTAAACAAATTGTCTCATGAACACAGAATGGCAAAAAGATTACCTATTTGTGACCATTGATGTCGTATCATTGTATACGTCAATCAACCATGGTATAGGCCTACAAGCGATAACATACTTTTTAAAACAAAAGCCTGTCGAACAACTGCAACATTGTGTGATGGTCCTTGATATGATTGAATTGTGCCTGAGAAATAATGTATTTCTCTTTAACAAGGACATTTATTCCCAGAAGTGTGGTACTGCGATGGGAGTTTCCTTCTCTCCAAGCTATGCCAACCTTGTAATGGGCTGGTGGGAGAAAACCATAGCTTGGAGAGAGGGAAACGATCAATACGTAGCCAAAGTAGCTCTGTGGCTACGATTTATAGATGACCTCTTCCTCCTTTGGAATGGAACTGAAGTAGAATTTCTAGAATTTCTGGAGATACTAAATAATAACAATGTGGGACTCAAATTCACGCACAACATCAGTGCAAAAGAGATTGTATTTCTAGACACCAAGGTATATGTGAAAGCGGACCAGATAGAATCAACAGTTTTTAGGAAGAGTACGGCAACAAACAGTGTGCTCCATGGAAAGAGTTTCCACCCAGAGAGTCTGAAAAAGAACATACCGTATGGTGAATTCATTTGAATGAAGCAGAATTGTTCCAACACAAAGGAAATGAATCTGAAATTCAAAGAAACAAAACAACGCTTTTTACAGAGAGGTTATCAATTTAATGACATCAAACGCGGAGAAATGAAAGCCAGATCAATTACGAGGGCTGACACACTGATAAGAAGAAAAGACAAAAACATAAACAACAAAGCTAAAGAACCAATAAGAATGGTAATGACTTACAGTAAAGAAAGTTTCAAGATCCGAAACTCCCTGAACAAGTATTGGAACATTTTATTGAAAGACCCTGATATTGGTAAACAACTGGAAAATCGGCCTCAAATATCTTATAGAAAGGCACCGTCGTTGTCGGATAAATTGGTCAAAAGTCACTTTGTAAATAAGCGCCCTGAAACATGGTTACAAGGATTACAAAAGGGATTTAGCAAATGTAGTTATTGCAAAGCTTGTAAAATTGGCAGAAATGTGAAAGCTATTATCGATCCACTAGGAAAGATTTTTAACATCACTGATAGCATCACATGCAATACTACATATGTAGTATATTGTTTGGAGTGCTATTGTGGCAAACGCTACATTGGTAGCACGATCTGCCCCCTTAAAAAACGGATTCTTGAACATATAAGGGCAATTCAGAACAAAGACTTAACATATGCGATGTCTAAACATATGTTAACTCACAGTGGAAGAACATGGAAAGACATGATATATTTTGGTCTGGCAACGGTTCCTGTGCATGAAAGAGGGGGGAACAGAACCCTCAAATTGAGACGCTTAGAATCGAGACTGATTATTAGATTTAAAATCAAGTTCCCAACAGGGTTAAACGGGGATGAAGAGATGCATGTACACCTATGAGAGATGTAGTAATTTCATAATTTTCTTAAAAGAGCATAAGAAAGTATATAATGAGTCTAGAAAATGAATAAATTATGGTGCACAATGGACAAGGAAACAAGGGTATGGCTTATCGCCCGAATTGAGTGGTTGTAAATGATGGGGCACTAAGCCTTGAAAGTGTGTATTTGGGATGTATTATGAAATTGGGCACTAAGTCATTGACGGTGTACGAAGATAGGGCGAAAATATATTTTGTTTAGTACAAATTATAAAAATGAAGTCATTGAGACAGACATTTAAAATCGCTCCTATACCTACCCGAGCCCAAGTACAGGGAATCATCATTACTCTAACGGGGATATGTGATAAATACCCACAATAACAACTTTTTGTTAAATAATCCTTGCTAACAACTTATTTATTGACAATGGTGACAATTTGTTTACATAAAGTTTTTGAGTCACAATTTGGGTGTAATTGACATGATAAAACTACTAGTCCCAGAATGCACCATAATGTGCTAACTGGGTGTGCAGTATAAATGAGTGAAACTGTAGAGGGACTACTGTTTGCACCGTGATCAAGACCTGTCGGTTGAAACGCGTTGGTGGTGGAAGGAGTAATGGCTTGCTAAAGGAATAAAACCGTTTATGAAATCTACCCCCTGGGAGAGTGCTGCGTGATTATCTTTTTGGTGAAGAATATATATATATATATATATATATATATATATATATATATATATATATATATATATATATATATATATTCCAGCTCCAAAGTCCACCTTGGCAATGTATGCACTCTTGCAGACGGGTGCGGTTAATATGGAGGTGGGTCCATACAAATATCAAAGCTCCGGTTCCCAAAAGAAACACACCGCACTCACTGGGCCCAAGTTAAAGATGCTTTATTCACAAGGACGCGTTTCGGCGTTCTGCCTTCATCTGCTTGTGTTTGAAAAGCGGCACAACCTATCATGATGGTTTTTAACAGGTGAGTCCCATTGGATATTGCACACAAACACCGAAAGAGGACTTGGACCCAGCATTTTTTATCCCTGATGTATTCTGGGATTCAAAGTCCGTAAAAGAAAAATATTTCTCCTTTTGGCGGTACAATTGCCATCCTCTTTTAGTGCCCTGTCGATCATACCAGCCATACCACCTTTGCGCCATGGAGTGCATCTTCTCCGAGGACCCCTCGCCTTGCCACAGGGTCTCACTGCACTCAGCGCGGGAGCAGGTCAGATGGCCCTAGCTTCCACAGGCATGATTCCTGTCGCTAAAAGTCGGCGTTGGTGCCCTGATGGCGGTGCAATTGCCAATTAAATTCCAGCTCCAATGTCCACCTTGGCAATGTATGCACTCTTGCAGACGGGTGCGGTTAATATGGAGGTGGGTCCATACAAATATCAAAGCTTCGGTTCCCAAAAGAAACACACCGCACTCACGGGGCCAAAGTTAAAGATGCTTTATTCACAAGGACGCGTTTCGGCGTTCTGCCTTCATCTGCTTGTGTTTGAAAAGTGGCACAACCTATCATGATGGTTTTTAACAGGTGAGTCCCATTGGATATGGCACACAAACACCGAAAGAGGACTCGGACCCAGCATTTTTCTTCCCTGATGTATTCTGGGATTCAAAGTCAGTAAAAGAAAAATATTTCTCCTTTTGGTGGCACAATTACCGTCCTCTTTTAGTGCCCTGTCGATCATACCAGCCATACCACCTTTGCGCCGTGGAGTGCATCTTCTCCGAGGACCCCTTGCCTTGCCACAGGGCACCGACGCCGACTTTTGTCAACAGGAATCATGCCTGTGGAAGCTAGGGCCATCTGACCTGCTCCCGCGCTGAGTGCAGTGAGACCCTGTGGCAAGGCGAGGGTCCTCGGAGAAGATGCACTCCACGGCGCAAAGGTGGTATGGCTGGTATGATCGACAGGGCACTAAAGAGGACGGCAATTGTGCCACCAAAAGGAGAAATATTTTTCTTTACGGACTTTGAATCCCAGAATACATCAGGAAGAAAAATGCTGGGTCCGAGTCCTCTTCGGTGTTTGTGTGCCATATCCAATGGGACTCACCTGTTAAAAACCATCATGATAGGTTGTGCCGCTTTTCAAACACAAGCAGATGAAGGCAGAACGCCGAAACGCGTCCTTGTGAATAAAGCATCTTTAACTTGGGCCCCGTGAGTGCGGTGTGTTTCTTTTGGGAACCGGAGCTTTGATATATATATATATATATCCAAAAGAACAGTCCTGTTACCCTTACTACCAAGAAGGGTATCCACAGCACAGGTACGGACCACACCGGCACTCCAATAAGTTTATCGCAGATTTTATTCCATCATGAACACCACAAAGTGTATCGGACCAGTGTCCGCCCAGACGCATTTCGATCGCTCACAGCGATCTTGCTCACATATTAACCCTGGGCGTCGTACTCCACTCCGCCAGCGGAGTTTGCAGAGATTTACCAAGTCCATGCTCCGCTGGGAACTCGAAGTTGGGCAAATCTCTGCCTCCATGGCGGAGACGAGTACGAGGCTAGCCCCATTTACAAAAATTTAAAAAAACACCACTTACCTTGTCCTCTACCCTTCCCTCCTCCTCGCCGCGGTGTCTCTCTTCTTCCGGCGTCCTCCTCCTCCCTGCCCTGTAGGTATTACGGCATGCGTGAACTGTGCATGCGCAGTTCACGGAAGACGTAATACCTACAGGGACGCGAGAGGAGGACGCCGGAAGAAGGAAGACACCGCGGCGGAGCAGGGAAGGCAGAAGACAAGGTAAGTGGTGTTTTTAAAATTTTTATTATATTGCTGATGGTCCCGGGGCAGAGCGGAGCCCCGCGTAGTTCCACAGAGTTTTTTTTTTACTACGCGGAGCTCCACTACGCATACTCCGCCCAGGGTTAATATATATATATATATATATATATAACAGCAACTCCTCTCGATTTTCGGTTAACGTTGGAAAAACAGGAGCCCGGACCACAACTTCGTGCAGTAAGTAGTTTATTTTGGCAGCTCAATAAACCACAGGCATGACGCGTTTCGGGCCCGTAGGCCCTTGATCACATGATATATATATATCCACACGAAAAGGTTGCCCCTATCACCGATACTGCTGCAGCCCTCACAATAGGAGTGTGCACTCCGGGAGGCCATCCTCATAGGGGCAACCTTTTCGTGTGGATTTGTAGTGTCTTTGCTCAGCCGCGAGGATGGCCCACCACTACATTGAGGATCCCTTGTTCTCGAAAGATGTCGAGCACAGCGCAAAGGGAACGTGAGTGTTCCATTTTGAGGATCGTGATATTGCAACAGGACTTGGTTTTAACTTTCCTCACCCACTGGGGTTATATTTTACAAATAATAAAGGAGAATGGTACCACCCACTGAGGTTTGAATATTTTGCACAGTGTTTCATGAACTTCCAATTCCACAAGGCACTGGAGGCATGAGTGAATAAGTAATAAGACGCTCCCATCAGGGCGGACTATAAAATTGGGCAGGTGTTTCATGGCACGAGTAGCTGGTTCTCTAATTTGTTGGTGGCTCTTGAACGAGAGCGGAATGCTTGAAACGCGTTGAGCCGAAGTTTTATCTTGATGAAAAGCTTATCACCGATACTGCTGCAGCCCTCACAATAGGAGCGTGCACTCCGGGAGGCCATCCTCATAGGGGCAACCTTTTCATGTGGATTTGCAGCGGCTTTGCTCAGCCGCGAGGATGGGCCGCCACTACATTGAGGATCCCTTGTTCTCGAAAGATGTCGAGCACAGTGCAAAGGGAACGTGAGTGTTCCATTTTGAGGAGCGTGATATTGCAACAGGACTTGGTTTTAACTTTCCTCACCCACTGGGGTTATATTTTACAAATAATAAAGGAGAATGGTACCACCCACTGAGGTTTGAATATTTTGCACAGTGTTTCATGAACTGCCAATATCACAATGCACTGGAGGCATGAGTGAATAAGTAATAAGACGCGCCCATCAGGGCGGGACTATAAAATTGGGCAGGTGTTTCATGGCACGAGTAGCTGGTTCTCTGATTTGTTGGTGGCTCGTGAACAAGAGCGGAATGCTTGAAACGCGTTGAGCCGAAGTTTTATCTTGATGAAAAGCTTATCACCGATACTGCTGCAGCCCTCACAATAGGAGTGTGCACTCCGGGAGGCCATCCTCATAGGGGCAACCTTTTCGTGTGGATTTGCAGCGGCTTTTCTCAGCCGCGAGGATGGGCCGCCACTACATTGAGGATCCCTTGTTCTCGAAAGATGTCGAGCACAGCGCAAAGGGAACGTGAGTGTTCCATTTTGAGGAGCGTGATATTGCAACAGGACTTGGTTTTAACTTTCCTCACCCACTGGGGTTATATTTTACAAATAATAAAGGAGAATGCTACCACCCACTGAGGTTTGAATATTTTGCACAGTGTTTCATGAACTGCCAATACCACAATGCACTGGAGGCATGAGTGAATAAGTAATAAGACGCGCCCATCAGGGCGGGACTATAAAATTGGGCAGGTGTTTCATGGCACGAGTAGCTGGTTCTCTGATTTGTTGGTGGCTCGTGAACAAGAGCGGAATGCTTGAAACGCGTTGAGGCAGAGTTTTATCCTGATGAAAAGCTTAACACCGATACTTCTGCAGCGCTCACAATAGGAGTGTGCACTCCGGGAGGCCATCCTCATAGGGGCAACCTTTTCGTGTGGATTTGTAGCGGCTTTGCTCAGCCGCGAGGATGGCCCACCACTACATTGAGGATCCCTTGTTCTCGAAAGATGTCGAGCACAGTACAAAGGGAACGTCAGTGTTCCATTTTGAGGATCGTGATATTGCAACAGGACTTGGTTTTAATTTTCCTCACCCACTGGGGTTATATTTTACAAATAATAAAGGAGAATGCTACCACCCACTGAGGTTTGAATATTTTGCACATTTTTTCATGAACTGCCAATACCACAATGCACTGGAGGCATGAGTGAATAAGTAATAAGACGCGCCCATCAGGGCGGGACTATAAAATTGGGCAGGTGTTTTATGGCACGAGTAGCTGGTTCTCTGATTTGTTGGTGGCTCGTGAACTAGAGCGGAATGCTTGAAACGCGTTGAGCCGGAGTTTTATCTTGATGAAAAGCTTATCACTGATACTGCTGCAGCCCTCACAATAGGAGTGTGCACTCCGGGAGGCCATCCTCATAGGGGCAACCTTTTCGTGTGGATTTGTAGCGGCTTTGCTCAGCCGCGAGGATGGCCCGCCACTACATTGAGGATCCCTTGTTCTCGAAAGATGTCGAGCACAGCGCAAAGGGAACGTGAGTGTTCCATTTTGAGGAGCGTGATATTGCAACAGGACTTGGTTTTAACTTTCCTCACCCACTGGGGTTAAATTTTACAAATAATATAGGAGAATGCTACCACCCACTGAGGTTTGAATATTTTGCACAGTGTTTCATGAACTGCCAATACCACAATGCACTGGAGGCATGAGTGAATAAGTAATAAGACGCGCCCATCAGGGCGGGACTATAAAATTGGGCAGGTGTTTCATGGCACGAGTAGCTGGTTCTCTGATTTGTTGGTGGCTCGTGAACAAGAGCGGAATGCTTGAAACGCGTTGAGCCGGAGTTTTATCTTGATGAAAAGCTTATCACCGATACTGCTTCAGCCCTCACAATAGGAGTGTGCACTCCAGGAGGCCATCCTCATAGGGGCAACCTTTTCGTATGGATATATATATTTATATATATATATATATATATATATATATATATATATATATATATATATATATATATATATATATATATATATATATATATATATATATATATATATATATATATATATATATATATATATAGTGTTTGAAGTTACTCAGACAATCTAATCGCTGCCCTTTCCACTTTTTCCTCTCTATAGAGCTTGTGAGCTTGTTTGCTGTTAGAATCACCCCCCCTGGTACAGTCACAGCTCTCCTGGATTGTGGCAGGACTTTAGCTCTACCAAACACTTTACCAGTCTTCTGACCAGGTCTCCTCTGGCTCACTTCCGTCTCTCTTAATATCCTCGGTGCTCATGCCGGCCCTTCCTTTTGCTGGTGAGGTGGCATCCCACTCTCTAGTTCTGATCGCTCCCTACATCAAAGACTCCTGGTCTCTGTGAAGACCTTTTTTCTTTGTGTCAGAGTCTTCCATGTTCCAGCTCCTCCGTCTTCTCTCCACCTCTTTCTCCTAAAGCGTCCTAAGTCCTTCCTCTGTTTTTATCCTTGTGAGTTTTTTACTCCCCTTAGTCTTTCCTCTCCATTCCTTCTTCTTTCCCTATCCCCAATCAACCTTGTTGTCTTTCCTCTTTTTCAGGTCAAAAAGGGCATGACAGCAACAAGGGAGTGCTGCAACTTCAGAAGTAGGTTAAATATTCAAATGTTATGCTTATCTATGAAATGACACCAAAGTGATTAGTGTTTGTTAGGACAGGACTGTCCCCTGCATAGTGAATGAACATGTACCCCTGCCATGAGCGTCCAACTTGTGTGGACCTTTATTCTGGACCTCCTGTCATGCTAATTTAGCATGTGGGCAGAGGCCTACGTCTTTCCTTTTAATGTGAGGTCCAAAACCTGTTCTGTGACCTGGAGGTGCGCAACAAGCCTACATTTGTAGTGGGAATTGGACTACTATCAATGCCCTGGGTGCATCACATAAGGAGGCGCTGGCAGCTTACCATATTCTTTCAATCTATAGTGTGATCAGACCTATTTCACTGTGTTAAGGAGAGGCAAGCCTATTGGCTCCTCTTCCGTAAAGTCCCACTTTTATGGGAAATCCAGAATCTTGTGCTGGTATCCAGCGTGAATGTCTTTTTTAAAAAATAGCTCTTTACTTATTTTCATTTTAGTAAGCAGTATTTCAAATTACATTGCCAGACTTTGTGATCAGCATTATTCGTCTGTACATCACTTATCCTCGTTGTGTATGCCCATTTGCAGCATGAGCTTTGATACAGTATAACATTGTAACGTGCAGTGTGTATCCTATTTCTCATGCTGTACTCAGGTGTGTGTATGGCTTGGACTGCTGGTCGTCAAGGGGGGAATTCATCAGATTTAGCTTGGATCGCTAGCAGAAGAGGATCTCTTGCCCAGTCTGTCTACATATGACCGTCATGATGTTGATTTCCGCTGTGATCCATTTGATCAGCTCCCAGAGCCAGCACGCCACTGTGCAAAAAGCAAGGCCAGATCTACAAATTTCGATGTGTGTTTGGCTTTCACTGGCCTCGAGCATCGCCCCAGAAGACACATCGCCATAGTGGGAGGTAGTGAGTGTCTAGCTAAGTCTGTCAACACACGCAGGAGGGTCAACTAGTAAGTGTGTACATGGGAGCTCATGTGAAACAAATCTGCTAGTGCAGCCTGACTTCTGACAGGAGTCCTGGGTAGACATTGTGAGTTGTGTCAGTGACATATAAGGGCAGTGCAAGCGATTGAGTTGTGTGTATTTGCAACAGGAATTTTGGTTCACTGTTTTTGTGTATTCCAATATGTGCCTTCAGTTTTAATCAGGGATGTCCTCTCCTATCTTTTGTTCCCATTTAGCCTTCAGAGCATTTGTGGTCACATAGTATGCGGGAGCCAGGGCGCGATGCATACATGTGTCAGTAGTATTGTGAGGGCCTCTGTCTTTGTTGGTTCCCCTGTGCCTTTTCCCCATGTATCATTGTTCGCTTCTTTCAGTGATTGCTATGTCAAGAATTGGCCTTTGTGTAGGCCGAACCCATCGACTATCTTGTTAAATGATAAAAGCGTACAATCTTCACACAAGTCGCCCATCGTGTTAATCCCGCCCTGACCCCATGCATGTGTGGCATTATTTCAGCCACAGTCACTTGGTTGAGTGTCATCCACAGTGGCAGGTCTGGGGAGTATGGGACATCCATTCCCAATCTCTTGGAATATTTGTCTCAACAGGTTTTAATGACCTGTAGTGCCTGTGGGGAGGGATGTCTGGACCCACCTCTAGAACGGAGCACCTGCAGAAGGTTCCTGTCGCTTAGAATGTGCCATATGCCTCTCCTTTCAGAGTCTGTCTCTACTGCGAGCCACCTCTCCATCCATACTAATTGGGCGGCTATATGGCAGGTCTCTGGGTTAGACACTCCCATGCCAACCTCGTCCAACAGGAGCATTACTTTGTCTATTGCAAGATGTTTCCGCTGGGTTCCCCAGATAATTCGGCAAATGCAGGGGTAGGGACATAAAAAAGTCAAGGCAGGACGATAATGTTTATAACAGCCACTCATCCAAGAGGAGAAAGTGGAAGATGCTGCTAGAACTGAAGGGCCTGTCATACATTGTTGACATATTTATCTAGAATGCTGTCTCTCAGGTCAAGATGCGTGTGGTAAATTCTAGATATCTGAAAGTGGTAGGTTCCCACCTGAGGGAGTCTCCGAAATCTGCTGGGCAGTCAAGTGGATGCATGTTCTTAAGCAGGAATAAACAGGATTTCTCCAAGTTAACCTTCAGCCCCAACAGTTCCCTGAATCCTGTCATTCACAGTTTTGGTTGGGGTAGAGTGTGCTCTGGAACTATCAGAAATGCAATGCATTATCTGCGTACCATCGAGAGTCAGAACAACCAATATAAGAGACAGGGTGCATCCCTATCTGGTGCCCCGGTGTGGCGGTCACCTGTCCGATAATACTTTCCCAGTGCTTACCCGAACCGGGGTTCTGTGTATGAGAGGAGTAGCCACTTCAGGAGATTACCCCCGATTTCGCTGGTGCTGAGTATTTCAAATAAATATGGGCACATTAGAGTTTCAAAGGCCTTTTCAATGTCCAGAGAAACCACTGATGCACCCGCTGGCTGCTTCTCAAACAGGTCCATAAAATGCAGCCTTTGGGGGATGTTAATATGTATGTTACAGTCCAGGAAAAATCTGCATTGATCCGCGTATATCAGCCCCGGTAATTAAGGGAGCAGTCGATTTGCTATAATCTTCCCTAGTATTTTGGTGTCTGCTGGTAAAAGGGAGAGTGGTCTATATGATCAAACAGCTAATGGGTCTCAACCCTGATTCAGCAGAACCACTATGGTGGCTTGCCTGGCAGAGTCCGGAAGCAGCCCTTTCTGTAATTCTCCTGTAAACATAGTGTGCAATCGGGTCACCAAACATGACCTGTAAGTGGTATAGAATTCTGGTGGGAGTTCATTTATCCCTGGTGTCTTCCCTTTTGCTAATTGATCAATGGCCTCATGCCAAGGATCTGTCTCTGAGTCAAGAAATGAGCAATGCAGCATTTGCTGGGGGGCCTGCGGAGACGTGTATAGTGTTTTGTGATGATCAACTAATACCACATTGATTTCCATCTGTGTTGTGATTATTTGGCCCATGTGCAGTCATATGACGCCTATGGGTTTCTGTATATTGTCCGACTTCACCAGCCAAGCCAAAAGGTGACCCGTTCTGTCACTCTCCCTGTGCTGCAGTGTAAGTTATTCCCTGTAGTGTAAGCACCTAATGTGTTCCAAAAGCATCTGATGCGATGTGGTCAATTCCAGCAGTCGCGATCTGTCGGTCGGCTCCTCTAATACTGGTATTACTAGATTGTGGTGTTGTTGCTCCATATCTAGAACTTCTTGCATTAGTGATTTCTTGACACCGTAAGGGGTATTTATAAAGAGACTGCGTATGGCACTTTGAAAGCATTCCACTCCACATTTGAGTTGGAGGCAGTGCCCTCGTTATCTTTAAAAGAGTCATCTACAGCTTCCCTGATTGTTTCCCTATAAGGGGGCTGTTAGGTTCTCTTGGAGGACATCAAGACAGCCACAGCAGCAGCGGTTAAAGGTAAGTTTATTAAAGAGTACACATATATCAATCCTACTCCATGAAACCTGGGCCAACCGTCCTGTGTGGAATCTGGTCACACACTGTGTTCCAGATTCCACCCAAGACCGGCCGGATGCCACACATCCCCTTCCGTTAACAAAGAAAGGTTTTACGGTGGCATCACAGAACATTAACTAAAAATATTTAACTATTTACATATTCACACACTACCACATGTAATACTCCCATGTACCTTTGAAAAACAGAATTAGCAATCCATATGATAATCTTTACACCACACCGGTTTCTGTCTCAGTCTCACATCTCTCTGTCCTACATCATCCCTGGATTGACAACCCACCCCTTACGCCAATTTATATTTTTCCTCACAAAACTTGAACCCATACCATCATCACCTGGACATAACCACTGTGGAATCCTCACAACTTTACTCATGATCCACACATTGCATCAGACAATTCTACAACCTGTTTACCAACCCTGACTATTTTCATGGGTGATGAGTACCTTGACTCACCAGATTTCACCACCCCCCTCTTTTCACTCGTACCCAATAATTCACCTTCAAAGGTTGCAACTGTCCATTACCTTGTAGAACACCGGTGTCAGATTTGACAATTACTGATTTTCCATTTACTCTTTCAAGTAACTCCATCATCCATCTCTGATTCAAAATGCAAGCACTTTTCCTTCCTCTCATTTTTTCAAATGAAGAAATATCCCCATCACACCTAGGGGTGTTTCTGTAGCTCCATAATAACTCCTTTATGGCTTGTTAGCAATTTTTACCATTAATAATGGCCAGTTGTAAACCTTCCTTTGACACTCTAATCCACCTCTCCACAATTCCATTGCTCTGGGGATAATAAACCGAGGTACGCCTATGTTCAATCCCATGTCCCTCAAGGAATATTTTCATTTCATTGGATGTCAGTTGCACACCATTATTCGTAAGCAACGATTCTGTGAAACCTTCCCTCTCAAAAAGTTCATTCAAGAATTGAATCTCTATTCTTGAAGTAACCTGAGGCACCAGCTTAACCTCGGGCCATTGGGATAACTGATCAATTAAAACTAGGGCATACATGGGATTACCACCCATACACATGGGTCCTGCAATGTCCAATGATGAAATGAAATGAAAACAATATTTCTAAAGCGCCTGGTTACCCGAAGGCATCCCCGCGCGGCTAATGGCTCAATCACAGACTCCGAGCAGAATCAAGGGAAGAGAAATGTTTTAATTTGTTTACGAAAAGTAAGATAGTTAGGTTGAGCACGGATCTGTACGGGCAGCCGGTTCCAGAGTTTAGCCACATTATAGGAGAAGAGGCGACCGCCACTTCGTGCTCTTCTGATTCTCGGTACTACCACCAGGTGTTTTCTCTCTGACCTCAAAGCCCTATTCGGACGGTACGGCAGAATAAGGGACCAAATAACCGACGATCCCTTGCCTGAAAGTGCCTTATGTGCCATGCACAGTGCCTTAAACTGGATCCTCTCATGAATAGGGAGCAAATGAAGTGTCCGCCAGGCAGGTTTGGCCGTAAGATGCTTTGGAATGTTCATAAGCATGTGCACCGCACAATTTTGCACAGTTTGTAGCTTCCTTATCGAGGAGCAAGGTGCTCCCAGATATAGTGCATTTGCGTAGTCAAGCCGGGACAGGATGAGTGCTTGGACCATGAGTCTTCTTGCAAGAAAGGGAAGTAAAGGGAGGACTTAGCGTATCATCCGTAAAATCCCGTAGCAGCTCGCTGCCACTTTCTGCCCTTGCTCTTTAAAATCAAGATTTCGATCGAGCCAGACACCTAAACTCTTGATTTGATCTTTAGGAGGGGGGACTAGGCCGAGAGAACTGGGCCAGAGAAGTCCAACATTTACCGTCTCGTGGTTTCCTAGGAACATTAACTCTGTTTTTGACCCATTAAGTTTCAAATAAGATTCTTCCATCCACCTTGAGACTTTTTCCAGGCATAAGGCAAGACCAGGCCCGGTACGCTCCAGCTGGTTGAGGGAAACAACCAGCTGGATATCGTCAGCATAAGTGACGATCTGGACCCCAAAGGGTAAGACCACGGCTGCCAGGGACCTCAGATAAACATTAAAGAGAGTGGGGCTCAGGGAAGACCCCTGGGGGACCCCACAATTAAGAGGTGTTGGTTTTGAGGAAAATCCGTCTTCAAAAACATAAAAAAATCGGTCTTCCAGAAAGGAGTGCAGCCATTTTAGCATTGTCCCGGCCACTCCCGCCTCACCTAGTCTTTTGATCAGCAGCTGATGGTTAACTGTGTCGAAGGCTGTGCTGAGATCTAAAAGAATAATAGCAGCGCAGCCTCCGGCGTCTAAGATTTTTCTAGGCTCCTCCACCACTGCCAAAAGTGCCGTCTCCGTACCCTGTTGGGGCCTGAAACCCATCTGCGAAGGGTGGAGACAGTTATTATTTTCCAGGAAGGCAGAGAGTATAGAATTCACATGTTTCTCAGCTATCTTGCTGATACCTGGCAATAAAGAAATGGGACGATAATTGCTCCACACTTCCGGGTCCAAGGTAGGTTTTTTCAAGAGAGCTTTAGCCATTGCCCGCTTCCACAGAGGGGGGACAATTCCTAAAGAGAATGAGACATTAATCAGGTCAAGGATGACTGGAGACAGAGTTTCTGAGACCAGGTTTAAAATGCTGGGAGGGGCCGGGTCTATAGGGGAGCCAGATTTTAATTTGCTCAAAATACCTAACAGAATAGTTGGGTTAAGAGGAGGGATTTCATCAATTAAGCCAACTCCCTCTTGGGACCTATTATCCCACATTACAGCATTTTGTTGTGCTATCGTCTGAGGGAAAGAGGTATATATGACTTGAATTTTATTGGAGAAAAACTCTGCCATTTTATTGCAGCGAACTAAAGTGTCCTGAAATACAATGGGAGGAGAGGGGGGTGTGAGTAGTGCTTTGGCAATGTGGAAAATTTCGCGTGGGGAGTTCACAGCCGCTGTAATTCTCTCTCCATAGTAGAGAGCTTGAGCAGATTTTATTTCGGCTTTATAGATTTTTATAGCCTCTCTGTAGTACTCTTTATGATTAGCAGAAAAATCCTTCCTCCATTTCCTTTCTGATCTTTTGCATGCCTGTTTGAGTTCCCGAAGTTTTGGGGAATACGATGGGTTGCGCTTGGTTCCTACCCTATTATAGGTCCTTTTTTTGGAAGGACAATATTCAGTGTTGACTCCAGCCATTCGTTGAATTTGTCATTTGCTGTGACAGGATTTGGGTCAAATGTAGGTCTAGAGTTTTCAAGAGTCGTTGCCCACGATTCTATTGGTAATTTAGATCATGTACGAGCCTGTATTCTGGCTCCCATGGCCGACGTGGAAACAGCCTGCGGGACCCAAGTAAAAGGAATTAAAAAATGATCGGACAATGGCACCAAGATGGGGTCCCCGGCCGAAAGATTATCAAGGTTGGAAAATATTGGGTCCAATAAATGGCCTTTTAAGTGGGTAGGACTACCAACTTTTTGAACAAATTGAAATGCACCTAACCCATCAATCAAATCACATACGTCTGATTGTGAAGTATCCTCAAAATGAAGATTTAAGTCCCCTAAAAGCGTGAAATTTGAAAGAGAACTCGCAAAATTGACTGCTATCTCGGGGAGGTTCTTATTAAATTGGCCAAGGGGTCCCGGGGGTTGATAAATCATCATCCCCGAGAATGTACACACATGCGATATACGGCTTTCACAGTCCAGTAATGGACTTACAGAAGTGCGACAGTCAAAATCGGTTTTTATAAATGATCGCTATGCCGCCTCCCCTTCCTGAACCCCTATCGAGCCTCTGGATGGCATAGCCCAAAGGGAGTGTTTGGACAATGGCGGGGTCGGCCTCACTGTTGAGCCAAGTTTCTGTTAGAAACAACACATCCGGGCTTTCTTCCTCCAGTAATAACCAAATTTCTATAACATGTTTCTGCATTGATCGACAATTAAGTAGAAACATTTTAAGCCCCGTGTTGTGAGCGATAACTGTGGGAGTCCTGATCCTGGGACGGAATTTAAAGGGACAGTGAGGGCAATAACTGTTATTGCTATCAGGCGCCAATTGATGTACACACTTACTTTGGAATGCCCCTTTGTATAGCTTGAGCTGGTCTGCAGTATAGGAGTGCCTTTCCCTGGTAAAATCGGCAGGGTTACTAGCCCCTGGCGCCGGTCGTGCGCGGACGGGCGCAGACGGGCTTGCCTTAGGCGCGCCCGCTGCGCGCGCCCGCTGCGCGCGTCCGCTGCGCGGTCGCGTCATCCACCCCTTTTGTATCAGGTGAGCGCGGCAGTGCGTCAGCGTCAGTATCTGCACCGCTGACCTGGCTTCTACCGGCAATTATATTCTACCCCCCTCGGAGCTATAACACAGCTCGCTGTAAAACAGTCAGAATTAAAACAACAAATTCATCACTGATAAAAGTTTAAACTCAATTTTAAAACACACACCAGTATTAAAAATGTGTTATTCTGCTCGAATCATGTAAAAATGCTGCTGCGCGGTCGCGTCATCCACCCCTTTTGTATCGGGTGAGCGCGGCAGTGCGTCAGCGTCAGTATCTGCACCGCTGACCTGGCTTCTACCGGCAATTATATTCTACCCCCCTCGGAGCTATAACACAGCTCGCTGTAAAACAGTCAGAATTAAAACAACAAATTAATCACTGATAAAAGTTTAAACTCAATTTTAAAACACACACCAGTATTAAAAATGTGTTATCCTGCTCGAATCATGTAAAAATACTCTCTCCCAAACCCGAGATGGTCTCAACACTGGTGGTGGTTCATATACCATCATCTTCTGAGATTTGTCACTGATGCAACATTCAACGCAACATCTGACCTTCCTTTCAATACATCTATCTACAGCATGCCACCAAAATTCACTCCTGATTCTTCTCTTCATGATACTCATGCCTGGGTGTCCTTCATGAGACATGTCTAAAACCGTTTGCCTAAGGCTCTCTGGCACGACCAATTGTTGTCCTCTCATCAATATGAAATCTTGTATGGACAACTCTTGTGCCACATGTAAGAAAGGCAAAAGACTTTCCGTCAACTCATTTTTCCTTGGCCAAGACGAATTAACATTTCTTAAAACTTCTTTTAGGTTTGCATCATTAGCACATGCCTTCCTCCATTGATCCTCCTTAATGCATCCTTTAGACACTACACAAACAGATACCACTCTCTCTAAGTCATTGTCATCAATTTCAACACTGTCATCATTCACAGGTAATCTTGACAAACAATCTGGTAATATATTTTTTACACCTGGAATATACTCAACTTTGAAGTGAAAATCTTGTAATTTGTATTGCCACCTGGCAATCCTGGGTGTTGCTTTGCCACAGCCTTTAGTTGTAAATAAATCCACTAGCGGACGATGATCTGTTCTGACCTTAAAACCTGTTCCATGCACATACTTCCGAAAATACTCAATACCCCACCAACAAGCTAAGGTTTCGTTTTCTAGGGTAGAGTATCAGAAGCTATACCCACTTTCAAATACTTAAATTCATTAGCACAATTTTCATCCCATACAAATGATTGATTTTTTTCCATTAACTTTCTCATATGGACAGTTTTGTCTGAAAACAATGGAATAAATTTGGCATAATATTCTGCCAACCCCCAAAAAAATCTTAATTGGTCCTTATTTTGCGGTTCGGGAGCTCCTTCTATTGCTTTAACTAAGTTGTGTTTAGGAGTCAGGCCATTTTTACTGATACAATGCCCTAAGTAATCTACTGATTTCACTCCAAATTTACATTTTTCTTTAGTAAGAAATCAAACTATTGTCTTGTAACATACTTAAAACTTTGTGTAGGGTTTCGGCATGTACTTTTGCATTGTTTCCAAAGACTAAAATATCGTCTTGAAAATACAAGACGTTGTTAAGATCTTTAAATAGTTTGTGCATGATTCTCTGAAAAACAGATGATGCAGAGATTAGGCCAAATGGCATCTTTTTATACCTGAATGCACCCTGTGATGTAATAAATGAAGTATATTGCTTACTATCTTCATGAAATGCTATTTGGTGGTATGCATTTGACAAATCTAGCTTTGAAAATACTGTAGCCCCCTTCAACTTGGCAAACATATCACCAATGTTGGGTAGGGGATGACGATCTACCCACATGCTGTAGTTTAGATCTCTTAAGTCGACACATAACTTGACCTTACCATTAGGTTTGTGCACTACGACTACTGGTGACAACCATTCAGATGATTCAATTTCCTCGATCACATTTTGTTCGCACAATCTCTCTAACTCTTTCTTAACTGCATCCCTTAAAGCTATCGGAATGTTCCTACCTTTGTGTACTTTGGGAATAGCATTATTTTTTATCTCTTTATTCCCACTCTTGATCATACAGAATGGGGCATCCTTACAAAAACAAAACAAAAAAAAAACCAAATATTATTATGAGGTGTGTGAATCACCGGAATAGCGATGTGTAATTCACCATATAATTATAACACTGTGGGGCCGATTCCGATTCGGGCTGGAAATTTCTCCGACCGAGCCGGACCCGGAGAGATTTCCGACCGAATCGGACTCTAGCAGTCCGACCGAACGAGTACGATGCGCACGTATGCTATCGGACTCGATTCGGTCGGACTCCCATTGAAGTCAATGGGAGCCAGTCGTACGACGCGTACACGGGCTCCCATTGACTCAATGGGCACGATGCGAACAAGGGCGCCCCCTACAGCGTGTTCGCGTCGATGCGGGTCGCGCCGTACATGCACGTGTAGGGGGGACCCATGGGTCCCCCCTGTGTGCGACTCGTGCGGCTACGCGTACAGGGGGTCCGACACGGACCCCCAAAGTACGGCTCCGACTACTCTTTGGAGCCGGAGTGCGCGGCTCGGTCGGACTGCTCGCGGCGCGCATCGTACTTACCCGGCCGGGGAACGTCTCCATTGCGCGGTGCGAGTCGAGTCCGAGCGAGTCGGTCGGTGCGGTTAGACCCGGGAACGAGTCGGTCGGAGCGGTCGGTACGCCCGGACGAGTCGGTCGGCGATTTCGCATCGTACTCGCTCGCCCGGACGCGCGTACGAATCGGTCGGGAAATAGGGCTCCGAATCGGATCCGGTTAAGCCGAATCCGATTCGGAGCCCTACCGGCCGAGATTGGAATCGGCCCCTGTGTGTTACAGTGCTGACTGGTAGATACTAAATGGCAAATATCAAAGTCGTCTGCGGATCACCGAACTGCTGCAAATTTCCGTGTTTAAACAAATAAGCTTGATTGTGGTGTGTGGATCACCGAAATGCTGAAATGCTGATGACCGCCACGTATAACAAAATATACTGGCTCACAATGAATGGGTGTGCGGATCACCGAGATGTCAATGACCGCAACGCATTAAAACGAAGAGCAAAGTGCGCACAGTCATCTTTGCCAGCAGCGTTCTAGTCTTTGTCATTGGCAACTGGTGTGCGCATGCGTGACAGCTCCGATCTCGAGGCTGAGGCTCGCTCACAGACTTGTAACGCGGCTTGTGCAGTTGCCACGTACCATGTTAAATAAATCAAGAAAGCATCTAAATTATGCAATACTTCACCGGAATCACTGCCAGGGCTGGGGTTACCACCTCCGGAGTCAGTTCTGGGCGTACTCCAACACCGATGTTCCAGATTTGAGCTCAATAGCGCAATTTGATGAATTCGTCATCTGCTCATCGCAGGGCTCCAGGCTTCCTTTGTCCGTACTCCGCTCATCGCCAGTGTTAGCTTCTCTTGAAGGATATCACGACAGCCCCAGCAGCAGCGGTTAAAGGTAAGTTTGTTGAAGAGTACACATATATCAATCCTACTCCATGAAGCCTGGGCCAACCGTCCTGTGTGGAATCTGGTCACACACCATGTTCCAGATTCCATCCAAGACCGGCCGGATGCCACAGGGGCACCTCTGGCTGCAGTCTCCATGTCAGTATTACTGTCAGCAACCTCCTCTGTGCCAATGACATTAGTATGGGGTTGTGGTCAGAGTCTTTATGACATAAGTACTCAGTTGTGTAAAAGCATGGTATAAGTGCTACACATCTCAGGACTCTGTTGATGCATGTGTGTAATCCATGTAGCCTAGAATAATGTGAATATTCTCTACTCTCTGGATGTACCTACTGGCATAAATCCGTTAGTACTCATCTCGCAGTCCACTGGAAGAACCCCTGAGCCAACAGCACACCGGGACCCAATGGCAGGGGTGGCAATGAGTGGTCCAGGGTGCAGTATGGCACCATAGTAAAATCTCCCCCCCATTTGCGATGTGTGCTCAGGGATTGGGCTAGGTGCACTGCAAGAGTCAAGAACCTGTAAATGCTTATTATTGGGCATGTATATGCTGGCTATCTACACTGACATCTCATTCAATGTCCCATCTAAGATTCTGAACTTGCCTTCGGGGTCTGTGATCATCCAGTGGAGTGTGAGGAGGATCCCAGATGCCACCCATATCAGCGTTACATGAACCTGTCCATATAATTGTCCCCTCCATCGTTTCCCTAGTTTACCTACTTCTGTAGCTGTTATATGGGTCTTCTGTAAGCAGGCAATATATGCCCTCTTTCTGAGTAGGGAGGAGTACATAGTATGGCGCTTTGCCGAGGCGCACAATCCCCTGACATTCCAGGTGATAATGTTATATCTCTGAGTCATAACACCGGGTCATCATGGGGACGGGGGCTCAAGCTTACGCTTTTGAAATACGTATATTGTGCAGATGGTTAGTGCGGCATGTTGTGGATGTAATGTGTGCCCTAAGTAAAAAGCAGAGCTTGGTGTCAGATTGCGGTTTTTTCCCTTTACCTCAGTCAAATCTTAATATGCCTTGACTACTTCAACTAAAAAAAAAGCCAAACAACAACACATTAGTCCATGAATACTTTCATACCTGTAGTGTTCTGCGGGGGTGATCTTGGAAATTAATGCTGTGGTGCTGTCCCTCCTTTACAGTTATAGGTATTAATGATATCCCCGGTCTGCTGGTCATCATGGCATCTGATAGTGCTCTCTATTGCGCAACCTCCCCACAGGATCTGGGTGGAGACAGATCAGATTGTCTGATGACCTGGGAATGACGAGTGGCCTCTTGTGACTGATGTCTGTCTATCGGAGAATGTTGTCTCCATTTCACCCTCGGTCACCTCCATTCTGCTGGATGCCAGCTGGGTGCCTGGTACCCTCCTCGTGTGGATGTCTGAAAGTAGAGGTGCTTGTTCCTCCACCACTCTTTATTTGTGGGGGCCCCATCGGTAGTTTTGGCCTGCCTCAATTGGGGCATCGTCCTCACTTGTTATTGGCCCCGGTCACTAGTAGTTGGGGGACGTCAAGGCCCTTGCTCTTAAGCCAGGTCCAGACCTTTTTAGGGGTGGTGAAATATAACAATTTGTTGTTGAATGTGACTCGTAGCTTCACTGGGTAGAGGAGGCCCTAAGATATCCCCAAATTTCCAGTGCTCATTTAACCACCACGAAGCTCTGGCTCTTCTTTTGCCACGCCATCGTGTAGTCGGGAAAAACATGTAATATGTGGTCTTCAAAGCCCAGGGGCCATAGGCACGGGTTCTCTGTAAGACATCAGCTCAATTGTTCACTAGCCTGATGACCATAGGTCACGTGGGAGCACCCAGGAGGAGTGGCATAGACGGCACCCTGTGTGCTCTTTCAGTGGTAAAGAACTTGGACTGGGTATTTCTAAGCACCGTTGTGAGCAACTAGTCTTCCAAAAAAAGTTCCTCCGAAGGGTTTTCAACATGTTCCAGTAAAACTACCACTCAGATATTAATCCAGCAGGCTCAACCCTCTGTATCATCCGCTCTCTCCTGTAGGGTTCTCAGTTCATGGCGCAAAGTTGTAATGCTGGTCATCCCAGAATGGCAAGGGTGGACTCCATTTCCCCCACCCGGTCAGAGAGTTTTTGTTGGCCCATATCAATTGCAATAGCATCAATGTTCTGATCTCGGTCTGCTCTGGAGTCTCATGTGGCCTGTAGAATCATCTCAGATTTCAGATCCCTTTGAACTCTCTTTGCCGCTAACTCAATAGTCACAGCCCCAGCTGTTCTTTGATTCTTCTGAGGGCTTTCTCATGTACTTCATTTGCCGGGGTTCTTATTGGTAAGTTTGCCCATGTCCCATATGCATGGGTGTGGGCTAGGCCCCAAGCTCATCCCACCCCAACCCAGTCAGTTGAATCAGTATCAGCTGTCCCTTTTTATATGGGCAAATAAGGCACACTGCGTGAGGCCACCACCCGTGTCGCAGCCAAGTTATCATCCGTATCTCAGCTCCCCCCTCTCGGAAGTCCTACGCAGCAGTGTGGAGATGAAGAGTGGTAGAAGTGCCCCTATGCATGTGTCACCATGTAATTAGTCCCTTTTCAGGCCCCTCCATGCACACTGGGCCCTGCTGATTGTTGGTCGGGCCCTCCTGCATTACAAGCATGCCCCACATTTTCACTACAATTATCACTGGACTCAGCTGCATTTCCCTGACTCATGTGCATGCTCTCACTTGTTGCAGTCCGCATCCACATGGAGAGGGGCCTTCAGTCTTTACTACGTCCTTGGGTGCCCCAGCTGTGATACAGGGGTCCAGAGTGAATGGGAGGATCCCTGCATTCCTGTGACGGAGGGTGGAGACCTTGAAACAGATGTGATGGAGGATGAAGAAATGTAATGAGGACCTTTTTATTGAAAGGCTGCTTATTAATTCTTTCTGAATACTACCCGTTTATAGATGGTTGGGTGTACAGGAAAGGGTTGGGACTGCAGTTTCTGTTGTACATGGTGACGACATCTCTAGGTAGGAACTGCCCTTTTCTCTGTCCCTGATCACTACTCCAGTAAAACTCATGACAGCCAGGTGGGGAGACCTCACGTTCCTTCATTGTTTTACATACTTCTGCATGGAGCTAGCTCCATTGCTACCTTGCTGTGAGAGTCATTACTTTATTTAAAGGGTGTGTGTGGAGAGCAGCTTGAGAATAACATTTGAAAGCAAACAGAAACAAGGGCTAGTAACTGCCTGACAGCCATTCACCTCAGAGGTGAGGTGACATTATCTGAAGTGTGTACTTTCTGCTGGAGGAACTGAGTTTCTGTCTGAAGGCCCTAGAGGCCGGCTTGCCTGCTGAGAGAGGGAAGAAGTCTGTCTGGCCCTGAAATAGGAGGGACTATCCAGGAGGTGTAGACACTCAGTTCCAAGCATAACGAGCACCCAGAGAAAGTTGATATATCCAGAGAGCCAATCCAGGAGTGACCTATGTCATGAAGAGTTGCCCCCTTGGCTGCTCTACACAGTTTCAGTGAGAGCTGCATCAGACTGCACCAGAACAAGTATCCCATGTTTCCTGGCAGTTTGAAAAAGGCTTAAGATAATGCTGCTGCTGCGGGTGATTTAGTGATGCAAGTTCTCATGGGATTTCAGGATTTTAGTTATTCTCACAGAAGCTCGCAACATGGAGCTCCCAGGGGCATGTTAGAGTGGAATGGGTGAGTGTAGTGGGTTACAAGGAAGGCTGAGTCTGGATGTGTGTGCGAGTGTCTGGATTAGAATGTGAGGGTGTTAGAGTTTATGTGTGGGAGCCTGAGTCTGGATGCAAGGATGCCTGTGTGCATGCATGAGAGTGGGTGCATGCTTAAGAGTCTCGGGTCAAGGAAGCCTGGGAGTCTAAGTCCCAGATTCTCGAAGGTTTAGCAGCAGATTAGTGTTACTTTTCTAACGCTAACCCGACACTAAACCCATTTTGGGATTCACAAACCAACGCTAATAAATATTTGCATTGGTTTGTATGGTAAAGTAATGCAAAGCAGCGCGAAACACTGCTTTGCGTTACTTTGTGTTAAGGGAGTGTTACATGGGTGGTGCATGGGTGTTCTCATCCAACCATCCAACTCGATGCCTGCTTTTGGTAATCTTGTTTATTCTTTTTACAATAATGAATCTCATCTCTGCCTTATACTATGTGGACCTATATAGCTATATGTATATTTTTGCATTTTTATTAACCCTCTAAATATTTTTTTTTCTGATCTTTCTCTTTTATCTGTTTTGGTGTCTGTTAACCCCAAGGGCCTCCTTTTTCTTATACATTCTCTTCTTTCTACTCAGCATGTTTCCTCATATCTTTTCTTTTCTTTTTCTGTTTTGCCCTTTTATGTACTGTGGTGACCTCTTCCCTCCCCCTCTTTTAGTTTTCTCCTCTTCTCTTCTCTCCCTTCCTATCTTCTCTTTTCCTTATTCTTTGCTTTCCCGACCCTTTCCTTGCCATTTCCTACATACTTTAAGTTTATTGCATTGAATTGTTGACTATTTAATTTGTTTTAAATGTAGAAGTAAACCTTTCAAAGTGATAATTTGGTTAGTACTAACTTTATATTCTTAAGGCAGTAGGTTTATTTTTCGACATGTGCAGTTCCTGCAGTTGGTAGTCACCTAACTAAATAAGTGGCATTTTATTCTAAAGCAAGCCAAGAAGAGGACCACAGGAGGGGCCAGGAGGAACAGGAAATCACTGCGGGGTACGTGGTAAGACAAGGTCCTTTCTTAACAAATGCTGCTTTCATTAACCAAAACAACATATTTAATCCTTATCCCTAAGCCCTGTCCTCATCCCTTTTGTAGAAAATTAGGTTACTGTTTGAGGGGGGTGAAACCTTTCTCAAGCAGCAACCACAATTCTTGCCAGGGTGAAACACAAGCAAATCCTAAATTTTGTGATCGAAACTCTGGTAGCTTGGCACAAAACAAGTCAGGCTTAACTTGGAGGCAAACTGTAGAGTATTTATGCAGTACTTCAAACAGTAATAATGTGAAAACACGACTCAAGAAAAATCCCACACCAGTTCAGAAAATAGAGTAAAATGTAAAAAATTATTTGAGACCAAAATACCAAAAGTCCAATCAGTAGAACCGTACATATGTAACTTAAAAGATTTAAGGTAAGTATAGCACCTAAAATCACAAAGCATCACTCATAGATATCTGGTTATGCAAGACTGGGTGAAAGTCACAAGTTGAGGCCGACTGCAATGGACCGCGGCCAGATACAGGGAACAGGTTAGTCCTGCTGAAAGAGTTACCTTCAAAACTCCACCACAAAGAGTTCCGGTCACGGTGTAGGGAGCAGCGAGGAGCAGGGAGAGCATTGTGGATGGCTGTCGATGTAGTGTGAAGAGGAGGCTGGGTGTCGCTGCAGCGCGAAGATCTTATTGGGTGCTGTGGACGGTCGTTACTGGAGCTTGGCGCTGGTGGTCACCGTGGGCTGACGATGCTCGAGCGCGAAGTGCAGATCTCGTTTTGCCGGTCATTGCTGGTGGTCACTGTGGAGCTAAGAGTCGGGTTCACTGGAGCAAAACGTTGGTGGGCAGCAAGAACTTTGCACGAACAGACCTGTTCGCGATCGCGAAGAGCCCAAACAGGATTTCTCCTTTTCTTGAAGAGGGATCTCAACTGATGCCACTCCAAGGTTCCAGGATCTGAAGGACAACGCTGGGTGATCAGGAACTCACTCCAATAAAGGACAGCAGGGCTCTAGCAGATCCAGTTGCAGGTCAGCTGGGCAGATACAGGGAGGCCACTGGAGGTTGTTATGTCCCTGCAGCTCAGAACAGGAGGTCAGTCTAACCCTTTGAGTCACTTTAACCTGGGATGAAAGCTGCAGGCCCAGTCTCACCTTCTCAGCAGCAAGGCAGCAGTGCAGCAGAGTAGCAGAGCTTCAGAATAGCAGTCCTTCTGGCAGCAGAGCAGCACAGCAGCACAGTAGCACAGAAGACTTTTGTATGTAGTATCCATAGGTCCAAAGGTCCAAAGGTGTACCGTTTATGCCTAGTGCCAGCCTTGAAGTAGGATACTGTTTTGGAGGTTTCCACCACTAAAGATGTCTGAAATTTCCTGCCTCTTTGCCCTGCCAACTTGTCTGGGGGCAAAAAAGACTAGTGTCAAACCCTTTGTCAGTGTGCTAAGGCAAAGCAAATTGATGTGCAAGTGTGGTAGGTGACAGCTCCACCCCCCATCAAGTATGAAATGGCCCATCCTGGCAATACCAATTCTTGCTTTGTCTCACTCTCTGGGAGAAATACACAAAGACCAATAGCCAGCTACGCCTAGTCATGTGATCCAGGATCCAGGCTGCAGGCACCAAATGGTTGGGACAAGAAAATGCCAACTTTCTAAAAGTGGCATTTTTAGAATTGTAGCTTAAAATCCAACTTTACCATTAAAGAAGGTTATAAATTACAATTCTTTAGACACTAAACTCAACATTCCTACATGCTCTCAATGTAAAGTTATCACTTGTTAAATGTAGTAATGTAATCCAATGTTGCCCTATGGGAGAGGTTGACCTTGCAGTAGTGATAAACAAATGTAAGAGTTTTTCACTATGAGGACATGTAAAACTTAAAAGTACATATCTAACTTTTTAAATACATAGCACCTGTCATATGGTCTGCTTATGGCCTACCCTAGGGGGGACTTACATGTATTGAAAAGGAAGGTTTAGGCCTGGCAAAAGGTTTATTTTGCCAGGTTGAAATGGCAGTTAAACTGCACACAGAGGCTGCAAATGCCTGAGACATGTTTAAAAGGCTACTTAAGTGGGGGCGTTAAATGTGTATTGCAGGCCCACTAGTAGTATTTAATTTACAGGCCTGAGTACATGTAGTACCACCTTACTAGGGACCTAAAAGTAAATTAAATGCACCAATTGGGTGTAAGCCAATTTCACTGTGTTTAAAGAAGGAAACACAAGCACTTCAGCCCTGGTTAGCAGTGGTAAAGTGTCCAAAGTCCCAAAAAGTCAACACAAATGGGTTCAGAAAACAGGAGGGTGAAATCACAAAGTTTGGGAATGACCGTGCAGAAAAGGCCAAGCCCAACACCTTTGTAATCACCTTATAATCTTAGTGTCTCTCACACGACCATTCAATGAATAGAAAAGGGGTTTGCTATCTGCCCACACCTACCACTTCTGTCACAGTCCATGCCACACTTTGCCTATGCCATCTTAAGTTTCTTCTGATAACATCCATTAAATCAGTCTGTCTGCTATCTTCCAGTAACCTACCCCATCCATAACTAAACCTATACTGAGCCCATATCCTGGACTAAAGTCGACATAAGCTAACTTCCACTCATTTCCTAACCCGGGAATAATATTTTTTGAACTGAAAATGAATACAGGAGAAGGACTGGTGTGGGTTTGCTGTCAGGTAGGGGAAGAGGAGGACCACTGGAAACATTATGTGGTAATAGTTGTCCACAAATCATGCAGCTGTGTTAACTCAATTAATTATAATGCATAACACGTCAAATAAATTGTGTTGCATACATTAGTACACTACATTTTTCTGTCCAAGTATAACTTTACAAATCACATTTTTGTACCAAACACAGGCAAGCTTGGATGTCATATGTATGAATTTTAGCCAGAGGTCTCTCAGTCCATTTTCTGGTGGAACCAAGATGGTGTTTATCTCACAAAGTATCCTTAGATAGTGCTTGGGCACTTGTTATAGAAAGTAAAAGAAATTGTGCACACAATTCTCTGGGCTGGAAAAGTTCTTAGGGTTGGCTTTGGCAAATGGTATTAAGCAGTGTGTTGGGAACTGGACGTAGTGATCATTCAATCATATTACTGAGCTGCCAACCTCATGGTTGTTAATAAATGACTGCTGATGGACAGAGATGGCCCAACTATACTTCTAGAGAATAGAATATTCAGTGAGGTGCAGCTGATGCATATTTTACATTGTGAGCAGATTCCTGAAGGCATTTCCCTTGCTCCTGGTGTAGGGCTTTGCGAATGATTGAATTGGGGATAGGAGGAGACGGTGTGTGACTATGCAAACATATCCATACAATGGGTTCTACAATTTAGTGTTTTTTTGCTTTTCTCCTTAGAACAATCTGTTTTTCCCCTAGAGGCCAGGAAGAAGACCCATGGCATAATACCTGGCAGGAGGTAGCGCATTTTTGTCCTTCAAGCAAATGAAAGCAATTGTGGCAGCCATCCACCAACTAGGGGAACTTGAGGAGGACGATGTAGAGGCAGCAGCTCCAAGCATCTCTCAGTCAGCACGTCATCAAGACCTCCATGGCTGATGCAGCTGATCCATACCATGCTTACCATCTCCACAGCAGCCAGCTATAACCTCCATGCCCACTGAGGTTCTCTTCCACAAGTTCCTGAATACTTTGGTTAAGCGACAAGAGGAAATAAACTACAGACTGGAGAGGTTCTATTACAGGTGGTATGAGTAGGATGAGTTCAGGAAGAGATGGTTTAGTTTTGTGTTTTTTTGTTAGGGTTTGGGGGTCCTTTGAGGGTGTATGTGTGAGATTAGTTGGGGAAGAGGTATTTTAGCTTTGCTTTTTGGGGGGTTTAGGGAGCTGGGTAAGTTGTAGGTGTGATGGGTGGACCTAAGAAGAACAGAGACCTAAACCTGGTCCATCACAAAGAACAAACCAATTCCATCATCCTTTCTAACTCTATCTTCATGAGCTCACTTGCCTAGACACCCCACAACACAGGTCTCCACCCTCTTATAATCTGTGTCAGAAATCTAGCCCAGTGTGTGTCCCCCTCTTCATGACTTGTCATTTTGATCCTCTTCCATTAGTAATAACTGTGTACTGCCACCTCCTGTGAAGTCAATACATAGGGGCCGATTCCGATCTCGGCCGGTAGGGCTCCGAATCGGATTCGGCATAACCGGATCCGATTCGGAGCCCTATTTCCCGATCGATTCGTACGCGCGTCCGGACGAGCGAGTACGATGCAAAATCGCCGACCGACTCGTTCGGGCATCCCAACCGCTCCGACCGACTCGTTCCCGGGTCTAACCGCACCGACCGACTCGCTCGGACACGACTCGCACCGCGCAATGGAGACGTTCCCCGGCCGGGTAAGTACGATGCGCCCAGCGAGCAGTCCGACCGACACGCACCGCCCGGCTCAAAAGAGCAGTCGGAGCCGTACTTCGGGGGTCCGTGTCGGACCCCCCTGTACGCGTAGCCGCGCGAGTCGCACACAGGGGGGACACATGGGTCCCCCGTACCTGTGCGTGTACGGCGCGAGTCGCTTCACTGCGTACCCACTGTAGGGGGCGCCCTTGTTCGCCTCGCACCCATTGAGGCAATGGGAGCCCGCGTACGCGTTGTACGACCGAGTCCCATTGACTTCAATGGGAGTCCGACCGTTCGGTCGGGCTGCACGGGTCCGATTCGGTCAGAAATCTCTCCGGGTCCGGCTCGGTCGGAGAGATTTCCGGCCCGAATCGGAATCGGCCCCTAAGTAGTAACAGCCATAAAATAGATTCTATATTGCACCACTGTCCCTGAACCCAAACTTCTCTCTCCTCCTCCCATCAGCAGAGATTGTGGTCAACTCTCCAAATACCTATAAGTAGTCATTGATGTTGGGATTTTCTTATGGCCAAATGACTAATTAGTCACTCTATGAGGCCCAAAGAGGGAAGATACCTAAGGAAACAAGGTTTCAGGGAGCTAGTATGAATCAACTCAGTACTCCTGTTACAGAGTCTTTTAGTAAATCAGGAATTATACATTATTCTAATAAAAAGCATTCTAAATATTAACTAAAGCAGAGTTTTATAGGTTATATAGTATGTATTATTATATATCCGCATGCAAGTTAAAAAATGTTGGCAAATGATTTATCTGTGAGGTGTATATAACAAAAAGAAAAGCACACACTACTTAGCCTACTACTGACCATTTCCAGCATTAGGATATCCCATAGACAAGGTTTGGGAAAGTGTGGGTTACTTAGTATTTTTCTCCTCCCGGTGGGGTTTAGCATTATTTATACCACATCCACCCCACCAAGTATGAGATCTGCTGACGGTGAAAATAGATTACAGAATAGCAGATTTCACAATTGGTGAAAGAGGTTTAGGGAATCAATTAATAGATGGTTAGGAGGAATAAGAAACTCCAATGGGCACTGCTCATCTGTCATGGAAGGAAAAAAAATAGCTAAGATAACATAATTCAAGGAATCTTAGCACTCCACGGGCAGGTTTGTTACCTAGACACAAAGCAAAATAAGGAGAACTTAGACAATTCAAACATATTTATAACAAGTAAAAATGATACTGAATAAAATTGTTGCAACTCCATTCTGGCATTATCGGGCTTGGGGGAAGGGATGTACCACATACCAGAAGTGCCATGGAAGTTCATCATCATCAAGAACTTTATTTTGGTTCACAAAACCATAAAAGTACACATATAAACATATACATACATTAAAATATATGCAACTCATAAGAATACAAAATCCAGTGGTATAACTACGGAGTTAGCGCAGCATGTTAATCTTACAGAATGAATTAAAATAAGATATAGAAAGAAAAAATGCTAAACAAGTGTGCTAAAGTAAGTTTGCCTGGTCAGCAAAACCTCAGAAAGGCTCCGCTACGCTATCAAGAAAACATTAAAACCTTCCTGAGCTAGCTAAAAGCAGAAAAACACTATGGGCCTGATTCACAGAACTAATCTGAGACAAAATCCTAAACTTACTACTTTCGGTATTCACAGAAGGCATTTAGTAGTAGTAAAGTTAGGATTTTGTCTTAAGCTTGACTTAAGACAAACTTAAGACAGACTTAAGACAGACTTAAGACAAACTTAAGACAGACTTAAGACAGACTTAAGACAGACTTAAGACAAACTTAAGACAAAATTCTAACTTTACTACTACTAAATGCCTTCTGTGAATACCAAAAGTAGTAAGTTTAGGATTTTGTCTCAGATTAGTTTTGTGAATCGGGCCCTATAAGCTCAAAGTGCTACGCTTCGGCTCAGAACAATTGACTAGCAGCTGTTTCACATTTTTGATTTCATTCAGATAAAAGTAAAGTGTTCTGTACTTTTAAACTATACCTCACAATCGTTATCTAACACCTTTCCTTAATCTTATGTGCCAAACTGACTGCAGCTATTTTGAGATCGAAAAGATAATGCAAGGCTTGTTGTCTGACTTGCATATTCCCAATGCATTATGTGGATCTTCAAACCCAAGGGAGCGACAAAGGAATGCAATTCACCAGGCATGCTGTTTCACATTGGCACTACAAAAAATAACAAATGATCTTCATTCTCTTCTGCCTGACAACCCATAGGACATACATTTGTAGCATTATCATTTTATTCCATTAACAAGTAAAACAGGCAAAAAGAAGAATCCCTGGCCTAAATTTAATGAACAAGGCTCTTGTAATTGGAGGAAAATTATAATCCATGAATTCTTCAAAAAGGGATTCACACTTGAAAGCCAAAAAATGATTGAACAGGCTGCATGGTGGAACAGCAGCAAGCAAGGTGCATAATACAGTATTACAATAGCTTGATTTAAAAGATTTGCGAGCACTTGGTATTAAGATGGGGAGCAACCAGTATTTAATCAAGCCTAACCCACTCAGCCATGTTTTTAAATAGCTTAGCCAACGGATTGGGTGTGGCAGATGGTTATCTATTATTCCCTCAATACATTCTCTGTAGAGTGCCAACTCCTCTGTTGTCCATATATGGATCCAGTAGAAGTAGTAGTAATACTTTATTCAGTTATAGTTAACCATCAACGTGTACACAACCAGAAATTCAACAACACTGAAACATAAACTGTAAAAATACATATCAATCCTTTTATATTTCATCCCACATTATAAAAAATGTGTAAAATAACAGTAGTCATCTCACGTTCTATAGGAATACATCATCAATCTCTTAAAATAAGAACATCCAAGCAACATCATATTATTTAATAAAACAACGTTCCCTCAGAAGCAATATAAAAAACTGTGCAATAAGTCCAAGAAGTGGCCGCGCATAGTGCAACCAATAGTCATGTGCAAGGGGCAAGATAGTTAAAAAACTTCTTTAGTTAGCACAACATTAAGCAGTAGGCTTTAGAATTTTAATTCTCTTAAACCATACTGCGTGTAAAAATGTACTAACTGCAAATGCTATTTTTGGGGTTGTATGGCTTTTTAAAATCCTAAAAGCTACCAAGTGTCTGTAAGTTCCCATGTCGCGACAAATGGCACAATCCATTTGCAACGTAGATAACAATATTCAGGACAAAAAAACATTATATGTATCTCGTCATTCAGGCCACATGCTGGACAAATAATAGAGTCTTGCTTCATGTACCATTTACAAGTAAAAGATCGTAGAGGGAGAGACCTGTGGCGAAAACATATATACAGACTTCTAGCTAGGGGCGAGGTTGAGTATAATATTAGATTTAAGTTGGCTATTTCAGTAATTGATTTTAAATTTAAGTCAAGTCTAAATAGGAGTAATGGTGCAATAGTTGGGAGTTTCAAAAGTGTTTTGATGAAGGAATTCTCACTTTTCTCAAGCAGATCTAGCTTGCAGCAACCCCACAATTCTGCTCCATAAAAAGCTGCTCCACAGGCTAGTGCCTTGTAGATCTCCAAGGCCGGGGAGATATAATGCGATGAAGTGCAACTGGCAAACCTTATGATAGCCCAAGCTTGATGCCTTAGGGTTATTGAGCTTTTCTCAATCTGGACTTTTCAACTATGGAAATCAGTAAGTCTCACCGCTAAGTAATCAAATTTTCAAACCCTTTCCAATATCTTACCTTCCAGGACTACTCTTGCTTTAGCTTTTTTCCGTGAGTTGAACACCATATATTTGGTTTTGATACCATTTATTTACCAGGCTATGGTTTTTCCTGAAGAGACTGAATCTTTCCTGAAGAATGCATAAGCCCATAGGGGTTTTTGAAAGAAGGAGTGTATTGTCAGCAAATAGTAACCCTGGAACCTTGGAACCAGTCATTTTTGGTGCATCATTCTCACAGTCCATCAGGTATGTAATACAACCATTAATAAACAATAAGAAGAGGGTAGGTGCCACAACACATCCCTGGAGAACACCTCTTCTGATTGGGATGTCTTCCATGGTTTTCCCGTCAAGTCCCCACCTGACTCTAGCAAAATTATGTGTATGTAGCTGTTGGCTCAGTAACAAAAGCCCGGTAGGAATCCCCATTTTGCCCAAACCTCACATAGTTTCACCCTTGGGATTAGATCGAAGGCAGCTCGCAAGTCTATAAACGAGACGTACAGGGAGCCCTAATCTATGTCTAATGATTTCCATTTTATAGTCAGGAACTCTAGGACCTAGTCAGCTGTTCTGGTCTTGGCTTTAAACTTAGCTTGGAAGAGCATAAGCACCTTCTTGGTAAATATCCACTTCCAAAGTCTTGTGAGAATTTGTTTACTATAAACCTTCTGAACATTATCCATAAAACTTATAGGTAGGTAGTTAGCAGGAATATATCCAGTGTATTTAAAAAAAAATCAGCATCAATTTGGCTCCCTTCCGAGAGCTTTTGACAGGTTGTTTATGTATTGTCAAACACAAGGAGATGATGGACGGAGCACTGAAACTTTTCAGACACTGACCCCCAGTCACAGATCTCGGTTGAATCCATCATCGTTCTTTAGCTCACTTCGCCACCCCAGTTCAGAATCAGCCATATGCAAATCAGTCTTGACCCTGTTCCTTATGGGAACAGTCCAGCCCGAACTGCCAAGCCAGGTCTTCCCTGGACCGGAAACAAGCATCCTGGGACCGGTTTCAGGATAACACCCCTCATCAGCCAGGGTAGCTTGAATCCAATGGCAAAGTGAGCAAGGAACCCACGTCTGGGCATACCCTGCCAACTTAGGGTGAACAAAGCAAACACACGGAGATGATGGATTAAACCCAGGTCTGTGACTGGGGGTGAGTGTCTGAAAAGTTTCAGAGCTCTGTCCATCATCTCCTTGTGTTTGTTATGTTTATATATTGTCCCCTTATTAGGGGTTCAGAACGATGCAGGTCAGAGGGGATCTTATTAAGACCAGAGGCTTTTCCACCTATTTGGGCCTGGATTGAATTGAGGGTTTCTTCTAGTGTGAATTGCACCAGCTCTTTCTTGCCCTCTTCTATTACAGTAGGGGACATAGGATCCACATTATCATCTACATATGATAATACTGAGTAAAGAGCTAAAAAATGCTTAGCCCAGTCCCCAGAAGATATGTTACTTTCTGGGTGAGCTTTATCCTTGTGCCCTCCATATGTTACTAGATGCCAAAACCCTATGCCATCTTTTGTCTTAGCTGCTTCTAGCAGATCCTCCCATACCTTATTTTCCCACTGGGTCTTGCTGATCTTAATGACTTTGTAATACCTTTGTCTACATACAGTTATGTCGGTCCTAAACATACTTTTAATAACCTTGACAAGTGCTGATTTAGCCTCTCTACAATCATGGTTGAACCATTCATGCGTTTTAGAGAGAGTTTTACGATTTTTGATGTATTTCTGAAAGAATTCTTTCAATCTAGAAAATAATTCTTCATGGACAATGGCCTGGCAGTTCTGACCCTAAAGTGAGGTTAATGCTACGCTTAGCCATGGAGGTTGCTTGTAGAAGAGATTGGTTGAATGAGAAAAGAAACAAGCAAGGCAAACATTGTGTGCAAGATGAGAGTGATGAGAATAAAATGGTGTAAGTACCATTTACAAAACACTCCTAGATATTTAGCTTCATGTACCCTGATTGACTGATCACCCAAACATTAAAACAGCAAGTTTAGCTGTGCTCACCATGTTTGCCACATTAGTCAGCTATAAGGTGGCGTTACAATGGGTCAGAACGTCCTGCAGGAGGGCTTTTATAGACATTATTAGTTCATTGAATGATCCTCAAGCACTTCTAAGCTTTAGAGAAAAGGCTAAAGTGTGTTCAAATTCTCCAACAGGTGACCAGTAAGTTGGGCACAACTTTTTCCCTTCTTACAAAGTCATGCACAATCAGATTGATACAATGGGCTCAACAGACCACCCAGGTATATCCTCCATCTGTGTTGGCTTTGACAATCTTGAAATCCTTGGGTTCAAACCATTAATAGACTCTGGAATTGAACTTTTCTAGGATGTTGGCAACAACATTGCACCTGTTGAATGCTGACAAACACCTTGAAAAGCATCAGTACTAGTGACACTAGTAATAGGTGTCCATTAACCACCTTGAAGGAACCCAACGTGCAGCGATGCATTTACAGTCAGTATTTTGACAACTGGTCCATGTGTTTGTAGTGAGACGGATGGGCTGCACATCATTCTTCTTCATTGCCTTAACAAACAATTCTAGCACCTCACAGTGCAGCCGGTGCACAGGGAGAGGTGAGAAATAGCTTTGGCTCCGAACCTTCCATTTTGGCCCATCACAGGTTCCAAAATACGTGAAGTAATTGGTGCAATTAAATAATGGTTCTCTTTAATAATAAATATTAGCTATTGTCTTAAAGTCGAAAAATTCCATCAGCATTCAAAATAAATCAATGGAAAAATTGATGTTTTCAAAAGTGATGATTTAAGAACTATGAAAAACCCATGTCATGAAAAGTTCTGAAATAAAACTTTATGGGTTATAAGCCATAACAAGTCCTTAACTACCATTTACAGCTAAAACATATTTTCATTCATCAAATAATCTATTTGCATAGTTTGTGGAATATTAGCTGCTAACTTTGATTTTAATTGGGTTAAAAGACCGTTTGAGGGCTTGAATTTCCTTGAACTTGATTTACGTCGGCTATTACTGTCAGGACCTATTCATGTTGTTATTGAAGTCTTTATTTCCGGATTATACAATGTAGTCCATTTATTTCATCAGAATTGAGAACAGCTTGGTTGCTTAGGCAGTCATGCCTGAGGCAGCAACATGACAAAATTTCAAATGTGAAAGCCAAACATGTTGTTTTCTTTGATGATTAAAATGAAGACCAAAATCTTTAGGTCTGATCAAAATTTGTATTACTCCAGCGTAATTTGCTTAGATATGCATCGGTTGCGATAAGAATTTAGAGCAAATGGTGCAATTTGCTTGCAGTAAAAAGTTACACAACAGAAAGGAACAACAGAACAAGAGTGGCTGTTGTTCGCGGTATTCTTGTCTAAATGCACCCTAAACTTGGCGGTGCATTTAGTGCTCAGTTATAACGCAAAATGATGGATTTGTATGTCACATAATTACATGTGATTTCTCGTAATTTTGCCATAATTTTGCATAATGACATGATAGCAAAAGAATCGAATTTCACACACCCCTAAAAATTATAAGAAGTTAATTTGGGGATTGGCTAAATGGATTGGGATTTTCCACTGGACATTGGTACTACTTTGTTAAAGGGAACTTGACTTGTTCATGACACTAATGATTAAATAATTGCAGCTAGCATGTTTCTATTCTGTGGGAAAGAGTTCACTGAGTGTATGTTATACTTTCTGGAGTGATCACAGAACACTCTTTTATCTTTTTGATAATGTCTGTTTATCAAATGCGCCTAAGTCGTACATTTGGATGTCTCGTGTTCAATGGAAAATAGCTGGATGATTTTCTAGTACAGTGTCTGTTGGCATTGGTAGGCATGTGCAATTGCATCTGCTTCCTTGCATGAAGTGGGTAAGTGCTTAATTTGTTAAAAAATAATATTAATAATAAGTGCAAGGGCCAAAAGGTTTCCTAGCGAGTCTGTCGCTGATGCTACTGACTCATGTTACAGCTGAATACTAAGGCTTACTACATTTAGGATAATATTGACTCTTTCTTCCACTACGCTACACTCCCTGTCTCACTCTCTTGCTTTAGTGGGTTCTTTTTCTACTGTGCTTTCTCTTTGTCACTTTTACCTTTATTTCCCTTTTTCCTAAGAGTCTTTCTCTCTTTTGCTATTGATGAAATCTGATGCGGAAAAATAAGTTATGGTCCCAAAAACTGTTGCCAGTGCACGCCACCTCCAGCAACCTGCACAACTTAAGCACTTGTGGTGGCATATTTTAGGTGATGGGTTGCTAACTGTCAGGAACAGTTATGCTATCACACTGTTATTCGGTCTCACACCACAAGTGCATTTCCGTAAACATAAATTGCTCTTACACCCAGTTGGTTTATTTAACCTTTAGTTAAGGCCATGATAAGTTGTGCAGTAAATGTGTTGAAGGTAATTGGACTGCTGTGTATATTTACACCACTCAGAAATATCACTAAACTGTAGGGGGCAGATTTACAAGAAACTGATGCATCTGTAAAGATGCGTCAGTTTCCCTACGCCAGCCTGCGATACCCTTGCGCCACCATGGATGCGCTGTATTTACAATAAGGCGCACCATGGCGCAAGGATTGACAGATGTGTCAGAAATTCTGAGCATTAGAGCATAAGTACTCCCCTAGGAAGTAGTTTTTAAAAATAATTTTCTATACGTTTTTCTCTGTTTTGTTTTTAAATAGCTGCTATTGGTGTTTGTTTAACACCTCAAGTTCTATGTTTTTGTCCTACCCTATAAAAAAAATATAAAAATGCCCAAAAAAGTAAAAAATGCTTGAAAAGACAAAGTTTGTTATAGTTGTTCAAAAAAATGTCTCTTTTCAGAGCTACCCTATAGTTTCATGATCTATGTTGTTTGTACTATGTTTCTCTTTTTTCCCATCTCCAAAGCTCTTGCGAAACTGTCACGAGAGCCACTGAGGCAATCCCTTGCTTGCAGTCTGAGGGGGCAGTGCTTCCAGGTTTGCTCTCGCGAGCCTCTCGTGAGATTGTACTCTTTATAACGAACTTTGCATTTCGACTGAATATATCCTGATGTATTATGTATAATTTATATAGACAAGAATAGTGTATTTAGTTTGATAAAATGTAATCCATTAAATTAGTGTGGAGAAAAATAAATAACTTAGATGTAGGAAAAAAAACACTTGTTTTTTCTGCATCAGACAAACATTGATACATAGCACACATTGATACTCATTTATTTTCTTTAAGTCTATTTATTGTTATTAGAAAAAGTTCAATCACTACTTTATTTATGACCCTGCAAAAGTCTTGCAAGATCATAAACTTTTTTTAGAGGAAAATGTACTCTTTCCTTTATTGCTGTACTTATGCCTTATAGTCCCCATTAGTAGGGTGTGGGAAGAATGAAGACTCTGAAATGAGACTTTTTCACAGTATAACAAAAGTGCACAGTAGGGTGTAAGGAGACACTTCTATCTCACTGACACCTCTCCACAACCTAACAACTGTGCATAGTAGACTATAGGGAGAAATTGGCCTCTCCAGTGAGACCTTGCATGAAGGTAACCAGTGTGCAGACTAGGGTGTAAAAAACACTGCTTTCCACTCACCCTATTCACCAGCGTCACCAATATGCATAGTAGGGTGGTAAAGGTACATACCTCATATGTAAGACCATACTACTCAATAGTAAGTAGAACAAGTACTGGCCTCTCCACTGAGGCCTCTCCCCAGGAAAATAACTATATATATTAGGGTGCGGGAATGGATTTCACAGTCCAATAATAGCTCTTCCCAGGATGACAGACATATACACTATTGTGTAGGAAAACATTGTCCTATCCGCTAACACCTGTCTCCAGAACAACATAAATGTACAATACGGTGTTGGTAAGTAGTAGCCGCTCTGCAGCCTGACACCTCACCCTAGACCAACAGGGATACGCAGTGGTGTCTGGGAAGAGAGTGACCTGTCCGCTAATACATCTTACCAGGATGAGAGGTGTCTGTAGTAGGGTTTGAGAAAAATATACCTCTCTGATCATACCTCTTTCCACACTGACAGGTATGCATAGTAGGCTGTGGGGAGGAACTTCCCTGTTTGCTGACAGATCTCTCATGCATTATGTCTGTGTAGTACATTGTGGGGAGAGACTGGCCCCTCTCCTGTGACCTGTGTCTTCGATGATGGGTGTGCAAATTAAGGTATGAAAGGGGTCATATCTCTCTGATCACAGCTCTCCCCAGGATGACAGATGTACAAGTATGGTGTAGGGATTATTATTATTGTTTTTATTATTAGGGATGAAATTACCTCTATGTTGAGAATTTTGACTTGCATAACAACTATAAAGACTATGGTATAAAAACACACTGTCCTGTCGGCTGAGACGTCTCCACTGAGTAACATATGTGCAAAGTAGACTGTGGATAGAAACTGTTCTTTCTGCACATGCCTCTCTTCATAGTGATGAATTCCCATAGTAGTATAAAATGGAGTATCCTCTCTGTTGAAAACATTATGTTGCACTACTGGTTTCCATATTTGATTGCAGGGACATACTCACCTCTCTTTCAGACATCTCTCAATGGAGTCAGTCATACAATATACTGTGTGCACAGCAGCTGATAGGAGTGTTTATTAGAGTATGAAGATGCTCTGCTCTATGTGTCAATACCTCTCTCTTCTATCGGTGGTCCCTATACTACAGCGTGGACAAGGACACCTCATAGTTGCATGACAAGTCACTATAACTGCATAACAAAATAATTTGATTCTCTATTACCAAGTGTCTGTAGAATAAAAGATGTGCATACTACCATAGAGATACATATACATGCAGAAATATATTTACAGTCCCTAAAGATGAAACTGTCAGTTTTGGTGAATATTGCAATACTATCATAAAAATGAAATATATAATAAGTGTGAAGCAAAGAAATCAAAAGTAACTTTAAACTTTTTTATTACAACACAATTTAAACAATACAAAACTGCAAGAACTATGTTAACAAACTATTTGAACAACTATTAAACAAACAACTATATAACTTATAAAAAAGAATTTTACACTCATCAGCAGGCGAGAGCGTCTCCCCCATTTTTGCTTTATTTACCTCTTGGATTTTGATTCGCATAGCACTTCTTTTCCAGTCTTTTAACCACTTTAGCCTACCAAAAGTCTTCAGTTTCCTGCCATATATATTATCAGGGTAGGTGCCACGGAAAGTTTCAGCAAAGCACCATATATATAAATTACAGTTCACAAAGTCTAGCTTGTGCAAAGTTAGCTCGTGCTGCTGAACTGCACAACTGGTCAGTCACTATCACATCATTTCAACCTGAAAACATTGAGCTTTAACCCCTTCCATGCTCATGACGGAATGGTTCCCTCATGAGCACAAGTTCAAGTGTGCTCATGACGGAACCATTCCGTCATGAGCACACTTTCAAAAAATCCCTCTGCTGTAAACAGCAGAGGGATTTCCCATTTTTTTTTTGCGTTGGGAGGTGGGGAAGAGCTCCCCCAACCTTCCTTGCAATGACGATCGTGCGCAAGGCGCGCCATCATCATTGCAACGAAGACGAAACTGAAACTTAGTTTCAGTTTCACAGTTTCGGTGCTTGTGGGACTATCTCACCCCCCCCAAGCACCGAAACACATGGGAGAGGTATCGTTGGAAAGGGGAGAATCTCCCCTTTCCAATGGTACCCTTCCCTAGTAGATCCCTGCTTGGGGATCACCCCAGGAGGGCGATCCCCAAGCAGAGATCCACCCACTAGCACCAGGGAGGGGGGAGCGGCCCCTTGGGCAAGGGCCTTTGCTCCCCCCATAAACTTTTGCACAGACAGTCTTTCTGCCCCCCCTGGGGAGCAGATGGGGGCAGTAGCCCCCAATCTGCCCCCCGGGGGAGCAGAAAGCACCCTAGACGCCAGGGATTATTTTTCTATAGGCCAGGGGTGGGGGCTGCCCAGAATGGGCATCCCAATGCCCCCACCCTACCCCCCCAAAGAAGGCAAAAGACTTTCTGCCCCCCCCAGGAGGCAGATGGGGGCAATAGCCCCTGATCTGCCCCCCAGGGGGGGGGCAGAAAGCCCAATAGGCACCAGGTTTTTTTTGTTTTTTTTATACATAGGGGTGGGGGCTGCCCAGAATGGGCATGCCAATGCTCCACCCAAAAAAAAATGGTACAGTCTTTCTGACCCCCCTTGGGAGGCAGATGGGGCAATAGCCCCTTATCTGCCCCCCGGGGGGGGGCAGAAAGCCCACTAGGCACCAGGGATTTTTTTTCCAAAGATCCGGGTGGGTGCTGCCCAGAATGGGCATGCCAATGCCCCCACCCCCCAAAAGAAATGCCACAGTCTTTCTGCTCCCCAGGAGGCAGATGGGGTCAGTAGCCCCTGATCTGCACCCCAGGGGGGGGCAGAAAGCCCACAAGGCACCAGAGATTTTTTTAATATACGCAGGGGTGGGGGCTGCCCAGAATGGGTATGCCAATGCCCCCACCCCAAAAAAATTGCCACAGTCTTTCTACCTCCGGGGGGGGGCAGAAAGACCAATAGGCATCAGGGAATATATATTTTTTTAATTCAGGGGTGTGGGCTGCCCAGAATGGGCATGCCAATGCCACCACCATGCCCCAAAAAATGCCACAGACTTTCTGCCCCCCCAGGAGACAGATGGGGGCAGTAGCCCCTGATCTGCCCCCCAGGGGGAGTCAGAGAGCCCACTAGGCTCCACCGATTATGCTGGCTTTTTTATGCGGGGGGTGGGGGCTGCCCAGAATGGGCATACCAATGCCCCCACCCCCAAACAAATAGTTGCAGTCTTTCTGCCCCCCTTGGGGGCATATCGGGGCAACCCCCCCCCCCCCCGGAATACCCCCCAGGGCAGCAGAAAGCCCACTAGGCAAGGACTTGTTTTTAGCAATGTGCCTACCTGTGGAATTTGGGCCCTAGCACAGCCGGCACATAGGGAAACTTAGCAAACCTATACATTTTTGAAACCTAGATACCCAGGGGAATCCAGGATGGGGTGACTTGACTGGCTCTCACCAGGTTCTGTTACCCAGAATCCCTTGCAAACCTAACAAATTGTCAAACAAAACACATTTTCCTCACATTTCTGTGATGGAAAGTTCTGGAATCTGCGTGGATCCACAAATTTCCTACCACCCAGCGTTCCCCCAGGTCTCCCGATAAAAATGGTACCTCACTCACTTGGGTGGGTCAAGCACCCGCGACAGGCAAGGGCCCAAAACATATTGAGGAGACATCAAAATTACCTATCACAAAACAACCTGGTTTTGCAAGGGGGGTCACCTGGGTTTTTGGCCCCGGGCTTGGCCCCTTGCAAAACCACATTGTTTTGTGATAGGTAATTTTGATGTCTCCTCAATGCGTTTTGGGCACTTGCCTGTCGCGGGTACTTGACCCACCCACGCGAGTGAGGTACCATTTTTATCGGGAGACCTGAGGGAACGTTGGGTGGTAGGAAATTTGTGGATCTATACAGATTCCAGAACTGTACCACACAGAAATTTGAGACAAATGTGATTTTTTTCAGCTAAATTTGAGGTTTGCAGGGGATTCTGGGGAGGAAAACGTTGGGGGGTCCACGCAAGCCATACCTCGCTGGACTTCCCCGGGTGTCTAGTTTTCAGAAATGTGTGGGTTTGGTAGGTTTCCCAGGATGCCGCCGAGCTCAGGCCAAAAATCCAGGTGAACCCCCTTGCAAACCCAGGTTGATTTGTGATAGGTAATTTTGATGTCTCCTCAATGCGTTTTGGGCCCTTGCCTGTCGCGGGTACTTGACCCACCCACGCGAGTGAGGTACCATTTTTATCGGGAGACCTGGGTGAACGCTTGGTGGTAAGAAATTTGCGGATCCATGCATATTCCAGAACTGTACCACACAATAATTTGAGAAAAATGTGATTTTTTTCAGCTAAATTTGAGGTTTGCAGGGGATTCTGGGCAGGAAAACGTTGGGGGGGTCCACGCAAGCCATACCTCGCTGGACTCCCCTGGGTGTCTAGTTTTCAGAAATGTGTGGGTTTGGTAGGTTTCCCAGGATGCCGCCGAGCTCGGTCCAAAAACCCAGGTGAACCCCCTTGAAAACCCAGGTTGTTTTGTGATAGGTAATTTTGATGTCTCCTCAATACGTTTTGGGTCCTTGCCTGTCGCGGGTACTTGACCCACCCATGTGAGTGAGGTACCATTTTTATCGGAAGACCTGGGGAAACGCTGAGTGGTAGGAAATTTGTGTCAGCCCGGTAATCCTACAACTTTCCCACACAGAAATTTGAGAAAAAGTCAATTTTTTCATCAAAATTTGAGGATTGCAGGGGATTCTGGGTAGGGAAACATTGGGGGATCCACATAAGCCATACCTCCCTGGACTCCCCCAGGCCTCTAGTTTTCAGAAATGTGTGGGTTTGGTAGGTTTCTCTAGATGGCTGCCGACCCCGGGACCAAAAACGCTGATGCCCCCTATGTATCCGAAAATGACCTGGTTTTGCAAGGGGGGTCACATGAGTTTTTGGTCCCGGGCTTGGCGGCCATCTAGGAAAACCTACCAAACCCACACATTTCTGAAAACTAGAGACCTGGGGAGTTCAGCGAGGTATGGCTTTGGTGGATCCCACAACGTTTCCCTACCCAGAATCCCCTGCAAACCTCAAATTTTGATGAAAAAATCAAGTTTTTCTCAAATTTCTGTCTGGGAAAGTACTGGAATCTGCATGGATCCACAAATTTCCTACCACCCAGCGTTCCCCCAGATCTCCCGATAAAAATGGTACCTCACTCGCGTGGGTGGGTCAAGTACCCGCAACAGGCAAGGCCCAAAACGTATTGTGGAGACTTCAAAATTACCTATCACAAAACGATCTGCTTTTGCAAGGGTGGTCACATGAGTTTTTGGTCCAGGGCTTGGCGGCCATCTAGGGAAACCTAGCAAACCCACACATTTCTGAAAACTAGAGACCTGGGGGAGTCCAGGGAGGTATGGCTTGCGTGGATCCCCCAACTTTTCCCTACCCAGAATCCCCTGCAAACCTCAAATCTAGCTGAAAAAATCACATTTTTCTCAAATTTTTGTGTGGGACAGTTCTGGAATCTGCATGCATCCACAAATTTCCTACCACCCAGCGTTCCCCCAGGTCTCCCGATAAAAATGGTACCTCACTTACCCGCGACAGGCAAGGGCCAAAAACGTATTGAGGAGATATCAAAATTACCTATCACAAAACAACCTGGTTTTGCAAGGGGGGTCACCTGGGTTTTTGGCCCCGGGCTCGGCCGCCATCTTGGGAAACTACCAAACCCACACATTTCTGAAAACTAGACACCCGGGGGAGTCCAGCATGGTGTGGCTTGCTTGGATCCCCAACATTTTTCTACCCAGAATCCCCTGCAAACCTCAGAATTAGCTGAAAAAAACACATTTTCCCATATTTATGTGTGGAATCACCGTGCCGGCACTAATGTCCTACCCCACAGCATTCCCCTCAGTCTCCCGAGTAAAATGATGCCGCACTTGTGTGGGTGGGGCAAGGGCCTGTAACTGGGAAGAGCCAAAAACATAGGGATTAAGGGTATAGCACCGAGAATTCTAAGCGCTACATTTTTTTAAAATACGTTTTTAGCCAATTCTGCATTGGACACCCACACATGTTAGGTATCATTTTACTCGGGAGACTGAGGGGAACGCTGTGGGGTAGGACATTTGTTCCGGCACGGTGATTCCACACAAAAATATGTGGAAAATGTGTTTTTTTCAGCTAAATTTGAGGTTTGCAGGGGGTTCTGGGTAGGAAAACGTTGGGGGATACATGCAAGTCATACCTCGCTGGACTCCCCTGGGTATCTAGTTTTAAAAATTGTGTTGGTTTGGAAGTTTTGCAAGATGCTTGCCGAGCCCGGGGCCAAAAACCCAGGTGACCCCCTTGCAAAACCATGTTGTTTCGTGATAGGTAATTTTGATGTCTCCTCAAATCATTTTGGGCCATTGCCTGTCACGGGTACTTGACCCACCCACGTGTGTAAGGTACCATTTTTATCGGGAGACCTGGGGGAACGCTGGGTGGTAGGAAATTTGTGGATCCATGCAGATTCCAGAAATGTCCTACAAAGAAATTTGAGAAAAATATGATTTTTTCAGCTAAATTTGAGGTTTTCAGGGGATTCTGGGTAGGAAAACATTGGGGGGTCCACGCAAGCCATACCTCGCTGGATTCCCCTGGGTGTCTAGTTTTCAGAAATATGTGGGTTTGGTAGGTTTCCCAGGATTGCCGCTGAGCCCGGGCCAAAAACCTACGTGATCCCCCTTGCAAAACCAGGTTGTTTTGTGATAGGTAATTTTGATGTCTCCTCAATACGTTTTGGGCCCTTGCCTGTCGCGGGTACTTGACCCACCCACGCGAGTGAGGTACCATTTTTATCGGGACACCTGGGGGAACTCTGGGTGGTAGGAAATTTATGGATCCATGCAGATTCCTGAACTTTCCCACACAGAAGTTTGAGAAAAATTTGATTTTTTCAGCAAAATTTGAGGTTTGCAGGGGACTCTGGGTAGGAAAACTTTGCGTGGCCCATGCAAGCCATACCTCACTGGACTCCCCCGGGTGTCTAGTTTTCAGAAATATGTGGGTTTGGTAGGTTTCCCAAGATGGCCGCCAAGCGTGGGGCCAAAAACCTAAAACATAAGGGATTCTGGGTAGGAAAACGTTTGGGGGTCCACGCAAGCCATACCTCGCTGGACTCCCCCGGGTGTCTAGTTTCCAGAAATGTGTGGGTTTGGTAGGTTTCCCAAGATGGCCGCCGAGCCTGGGGCCAAAAACTCTTGGGACCTCCCTTGCAAAACCAGGTTGTTTTTGTGATAGGTAATTTTGATGTCTCCTCAACACGTTTTTGGGCCCTTGCCTGTTGCGGGTACTTGACTCACCCACACAAGTGAGGTACCATTTTTCTCGGAAGACTTTGGGGAATAGGGGATGGGTGGAATTTGTGGATCCACGCAGATTCCAGAACTTTCCACCACAGAAATGTGAGGAAAATGTGTTTTTTTGACAAATTTTGAGGTTTGCAAGGGATTCTGGGTAACAGAACCTGGTGGGAGCCACACATGTCACCCCATCCTAGATTCCCCTGGGTCTCTAGTTTTCAAAAATGTATAGGTTTGCTAGGTTTCCCTAGGTGCCAGCAGACCTAGGGTTCAAAATCTACAGCTATGCACTTTGTAAAAAAAAAAGGGTCAGTTTTCACTGTGAAAATGTGGTGTGTCCATGTTGCGTTGTGGGCCGTTTCCTGTTGCAGGCACTAGGCCTACCCACATAAGTGAGGTACCATTTTTCTTGGAAGACTTTGGGGAATGCGGGGTGGGTGGAATTTTGTGGATCCACACAGATTCCAGAACTTTCCACCACAGAAATGTGAGGAAAATTTGTTTTTTTTTTACAAATTTTGAGGTTTGTAAGGGATTCTGGGTAACAGAACCTGGTGAGAGCCAGACAAGTCACCCCATCCTGGATTCCACTGGGTGTCTAGTTGTAAAAAATGTATAGGTTTGCTAGGTTTCCTTAGGTGCCGGCAGAGCTAGGGTTCAAAATCTACAGCTAGGCACTTAGCAAAAAAAGGGTCAGTTTTCACTGTGAAAATGTGGTGTGTCCACGTTGCGTTTTGGGCCATTTTCTGTCGCAAGCACTGGGCCTACCCACACAAGTGAGGTACCATTTTCTCGGAAGACTTTGGAGAATGTGGGGTGGGTGGAATTGTGTGGATCCAAGCAGATTCCAGAACTTTCCACCACAGAAATGTGAGGAAAATGTGTTTTTTTTACAAAGTTTGAGGTTTGCAAGGGATTCTGGGTAACAGAACCTGGTGAGAGCCAGACAAGTCACCCCATCCTGGATTCCCCTGGGTGTCTAGTTGTAAAAAATGTATAGGTTTGCTAGGTTTCCCTAGGTGCCGGCAGAGCTAGGGTTCAAAAGCTACAGCTAGGCACTTTGCAAAACAAGGGTCCGTTTTCACTGTGATAATGTGGTGTGTTCACGTTGCGTTTTGGGCCGTTTCCTGTCGCGGGCAGTAGGCCTACCCACACAAGTGAGGTACCATTGTTCTCGTAAGGCATTGAGGAATGCGGAGAGGGTGGAATTTTGTGGATCCACGCAGATTCCAGAACTTTCCACCACAGAAATGTGAGGAAAATGTGGGTTTTTTTTGACAAATTTTGAGGTTCGCAAGGGATTCTGGGTAACAGAACCTGGTGAGAGCCAGACAAGTCACCCCATCCTGGATTCCCCTGGGTATCTAGTTTTAAAATATGTATAGGTTTGCTAGGTTTCCCTAGGTGCGGGCAGAGCTAGGGTTCAAAATCTACAGCTAGGCACTTTGCAAAAAAAGGGCCCGTTTTCACTGTGAAAATGAGTTGTGTCCACGTTGCGTTTTGGGCCGTTTCCTGTCGCGGGCACTAGGCCTAACCACACAAGTGAGGTACCATTTTTCTCTGAAGACTTTGGGGAATGCGGGGTGTGTGGAATTTTGTGGATCCACGCAGATTCCAGAACTTTCCACCACAGAAATGTGAGGAAAATGTGTTTTTTTTTACAAAGTTTGAGGTTCGCAAGGGATTCTGGGTAACAGAACCTGGTGAGAGCCAGACAAGTCACCCCATCCTGGATATCCCTGGGTGTCTAGTTTTCAAAAATGTATAGGTATGCTAGGTTTCCCTGGGTGCCGGCAGAGCTAGTTTCAAAATCTATAGCTAGGCACTTTGCAATAAAAGGGTCCGTTTTCACTGTGAAAATCTGGTGTGTCCACGTTGCGTTTTGGGCTGTTTCCTGTCGCGGGCACTAGGCCTAACCACACAAGTGAGGTACCATTTTTCGCGGAAGACTTTGGGGAACGTGTGGTGCATGGAATTTTGTGGATCCACGGAGATTCCTGAACTTTCCACCACAGAAATGAGAGGAAAATGTGGTTTTTTTTACAAAGTTTGAGGTTTGCAAGGGATTCTAGGTAACAGAACCTGGTAAGAGCCAGACAAGTCACCCCATCCTGGATTCCCCTGGGTGTCTAGTTTTCAAAAATGTATAGGTTTGCTCAGTGGTCGAAGTGGGGGAAAAAAAGTAGGGGAACTGTGGGCAGAGAATCAGAGGGCGGGAATAACGCGTGGATTGGGTAAGTGGGCGGAGTGAGAGGTGTGGCAGAAAGAGCAAAATATCCCTATTTTTAGTATTTGTTTCACACTTCACTAACCCGTTACAGCTTATTACATTATTTAATTTAACCAATGGATACACATGTTAATTTAAGGTTTAATATGAGTTATTGACATTAAAATACATTCACAAAGTGGGATACGTTTCCAATCACAGAATGTCCCAAATATCCTTAACAGTGGAATCGCAAGCCATTTGTCACCCAGCCATGGAGTTTCTTTCATCAGCAATTCTCCTTCCTTTTTCCACAAGAGCAGTTCAAACATGAATGCCTAAATATCCTTGTTTGCAAATGTTTTCCACATAATTATGGCTCTGCCATATTTGCCACATAATACATCATCTGCTGCATAATCTGACGATTTTAACTAATAAATTGTTTATAGCTCAAACGGATCAAAAGACACTAATAAATGTGACTTGTGCTGCTGTGAAGTGGAGGGACCTTTGCAAAGGTTGACTGGTCACCTTTCTCACTGCTGCAGTTGTATGTTCCACTGGTACTAATAAGGAAAAATCTTTGCATAGACTGTTAGCATGTGTAAAAATGTCAAAATAATAAAGTATCAGAAAATTTACAGCACCACTAATACCAGTGTAGGGTGTCAGAGCACTTTACAGCATACACATTACACAGAGACAATCAATCATACGTGTGTAAATCACTGTATAGGAAATGTTACATAAGACAAAGGACTACAAGGTGTAGGAGTCACATGACAACCATACTAGTAGGCAGCATAGTTTAATAGTGATTGGTCTGGAGAAACACAAACTCTGAATTTAGAACATAATGCCATGGTTGGGGGTTCTCTTTAATAACCAGAATTGATTTCTATGAACCGTTTTTGCAACATTAGGAAACTCAAAGACTGGGGAAAAAACCATAACGCTCTAATTTATACCTTGCAGTTTGCATGCAGCTCTTACATGACAGTTAATAGCTCACTGTTCTATGTTGGGATTTTAACTTATTAACTGCAAGTAACAATAGGGTCTATCCGACAAAAGCAGTAACCCACTGACCTATTTACATTATGTGCACTTTGTGATCTGCATGGTACATGTTCTGAGCAGCAGGCACATTAACCCTCTGCGCTTCTTTTCCATGAATCAAAACATCCACTAGACAAAACACCATCTCTCTCTACTAAGAACATTAATCACTGGAGTTATCATGACATTTTTATTGCTGCCGAAAATTTTTGGAGGCCAGGAAGGAGGCAGCAAGTGCTTTTAAAACCAAATTATACTTGCAAACACGACGCCCCCACCTGAAGTCAGCGCCAGCCGCGGTCCTCGCAGGTAACAGCGGTGGATCGGTGGGGCCGGGTAAGGGGGGATTTCGAGGGACGATGCCGAGGGAAAATGAACTATTTATTTAATTTTCCCTCTGCATCATCCCTCGAAATCCCCCTACCCGGCCCTTCTGCCCCACCACTGTTACCTGCACGGACCGCGGCTGGTCAGCGCCTGGTGCGGTCGCACTGCCCTAGAGCCACCCTGCTCAAGGGTCTTGTGACCTCAGTGACAGAGTCACTGTCACTCTATGGTGTGCTGCTTCGTTGGCCTGCCTGCAAGACTGGAGGTGAACTTCAGAAAGAATTGTGGCGGACAGGCCTTCAAGTTTAACCCACACTTGCCACTGCTAGGGTCCACTTGCTGGTACTAAGACACCACTAAGATTTTAAGATCTTGCGGGCCTTCTAAGGTCTAGCATGAGAATGTGCTCCATCAGAGGGAGTACTCTGGTGGACTGGTCATGAAGGCTGAACCTGGTTACCCAGTTCCAAATTCAGCAGCTCTGACCATAGTGTCACATCCTCTCCCCCACTGAACACCATACTGCCCCACTGAGAGAAACTTGCACTGCACTGACCCACTATAAACACCTGGATGTGACGCAATTCAAATTACGCACTAGACAAGAGCAATATGCTACTTAAAAAAAATTAACAACATCCTATAAAAAGCAAACACTCATAGGGAATGCAAGATTAAGTAGAGCATGTGAAATGTAAGCAGGAACAACATGGTTACCTTTTTCTTTTTACACTCATTAGTCAGAAATTAGTGAGTGATTTTGCCTGAAAAGTTAAGGCCATGACCGCAGGGCCCAGAAGGGACCCGTTTCAATGCCCATTGCTTATATCCTTACAAAACAAAAGCAGTATGGTTTAAAAAGACCACATTCGTGAACACACAGCCGCTGTACACATTTTGGGCCAGATCTACGACGGACAATTCTGTGTGCAAACGGGTTTGCGACCCGTTTGCGCATGCAATATTTCTCTGGGCCATGTACTAACACTATTTTGTGACTCGCAAATAATTTGCGACTCACAAAAGGTGAACAGCCGTTAGTACGCGGCTATTACACCGCATACCATAAGTTCGCAAGTGTTACAACGCATGCGATGTAACAACGCGTAGCCTTTACTACGCAAGTTGTTACATCGCATGCGTTGTAATGGCTTGCATCGCATGCGTTGTAATGGCTTTCTACGTGTGAGTGTTGATGTAGGGAAATGTTTCCCTGCGTCTGCCATCCAAATTCACTGCCCTCTTTTGGCACACGGATAGAAAAAAACGTTACCTTGTCGGTGCGTTTAGCGCGTGCCCACCTCCGAGGGGAATTTTTGGGGGGGCTGAGCAGGGGGATGTAGAGCCAAGACACCGAGCACAGTGGGCGCTGAGTGCGCGGGTGGAGGAAACATGGTCAGCGTGCACAGGGGCGAAATGCACTACACAATGAGCTCAAGGCACGTCGAGCACGGGAGAGCGACGTGCACCTCTGATGATGCACGGGAGGACGACGTGCACCAATGACGATGCAGGAAGCAGGAGAAGAGAGGAACCACACTTGAAGGAGAAGAGAGGAACCATGAGGAGAGAGAGGTAAGAGGGGCTGTGTAGTTTTTAAGGGTTTAGGGTAGGTGGAGGGTCATGCAGGGGGTAGACATTTAGGTTTTAGGGTAGTGTAGTTGTGTTTAGGTAGTGTAGAGTAGTGTATTTGGGTTTAGGGTAGTGTCGGGTGGTCGTGCAGGGTAATGTTTCAGTGTAGGGACCGGACTGGGGATAGGGGCAGGGTCATGCTGGGGGTAGTGTTTTAGGGATTAGGATAGTGTAGTTGAGTTATTGTAGTGTAGAGTAGTGTTTTAGGGTTTAGGGTAGTGTCGGGTGGTCGTGCAGGGTAGTGTTTCAGTGTAGGTACCGGACTAGGGGTAGGGGCAGGGTCGTGCTGGGGTAGTGTTTTAGGGTTTAGGGTAGTGTAGTTGTGTTTTAGTAGTGTAGAGTAGTGTTTTAGGGTTTAGGGTAGTGTTAGGTGGTCGTGCAGGGTAGTGTTTCAGTGTAGGGACCGGACTAGGGGTAGGTGCAGGGTCGTGCTGGGGGTAGTGTTTTAGGGTTGTGGTGTTTGTGTAGTGTAGGGTAGAGTATTAGGGTATAGGGTAGTGTCAGGGGTAGTGTTTAAGGGTTTGGGTAGTGTTGTGAAGTTTGTGATGTGTAGGGTAGCGTATTTGTATTTAGCGTAGTGTTGGGGGGTGATTGTGAAAAATATGTATACATATCATAAAGAAAATTTCAATCGTTTTAAAACTAATATATACTTTGTATGTTTGTTTTGTGAAATCTGTAATAATTATGAAAAAATAACCTTTTGTTTTAATTTATAACGTATAATTTATTAAAAGGATGTCTCACATATTTAAAAATAGTAATAATTAAAATAGAATAGTATTTTAAAAAATACTCCGGTATTAAAATTAATACCCCATTAATAATTTGTTAACCACAGATTAAAACACTCCCCCACCCAAAAACCCCTATTTCCCTGGAATCCCGTACCAGGGGATAGGTTACTATTTGCATTAATTTATAAAGAAAACAAGACTAAAATGCGTTGTACATATATACGTTATATTTTATTGCAAAGTAAAAGCATTATTATTACATTTAAAAGCAGTTGCGGAATAAAAGCATGCGCACTAAAAACTTGCGAAGTAACGGTATTTGACAAGTAAAAACTTCATAGTAAAAGCATGCTAAGTATTGGTTTGCGTACTAACAACTCATATTCCCCACAAAATAGTGTTTTGCGACTCGCTATTAGGAAGGAGCGTTCCCTTCCTAATAGAGACTCACAAGCCATGTACGAATGTTTTGCAACCGCAATTGCGGTTGCAAAACATTTGCAATTTACCCCCCTCTTCAATAGGGCGGTAATTGAATCGCAAAAGGGAAGGGCTCCACAGGGGACCCCTTCCCCTTTGCAAATGCAAGGGAAAATATTTTTTAGGGGCAGGTAGAGGTCCCAGGGACCACTACCTGCCCTTAAAAAATTAAATGAAAACGTTTCATTTTTTTTTTCAAATGCATCCCGTTTTCCTTTTTAAAAAAATGCTTTATTTAAAAGCAGTCCCAGACATGGAGGTCTGCTGATCCCAGCCGGCCACTATCCCTGTGAGGTCCAGCCATTCCCAATGGGTACACAAATTGCGAGTGCCTCAATAGTATTCATGAGGCTCGCATTTTGCGACCCCATTGGGAAACGCAATCAGTGTCTCAGACACTGTTGTAGATTTGAAATTGCGACTCGAAAATTGCGACTCGCAGTCAAGTCGCAATTTCAAATGGTCGCACATCTGGCCCTTTGTTTTCCAATTCACCCATCAAGCAGGTATTTCAGTACCTCCAGGAAGAGTGCACTTTCCAGCCAGGGGAAAACAATGTTGTTCAAAGAGAGACAAGAAAACAAAAGTAGCGCTTCACTGGCAAACACTATAAAGTGGCGCTAATGTGTTTAGGTGTGAATAAATCAATCTGGCCACCTTGCAACCACTCTGTCTTGCTTTAGTTAGTTAGTTATTTTTCATATTTTGAATGTTTTATTTCTCTCCACCCCGAGGCTGCACTTAGAAATTGAAAAATGTTAGAAAAGGACGACGTTTCCAGCAAAAGTGTTTTTCTTTTTTGGATCAATTTCACAGGGGAGCAAATAAATGAAAGGAGGAAAGAGAAGGTAATACCCATTTCTTGAAGTCTCGGTTTTCACTGAATGAGGAGGAGCGAGACAGAAAGAAAGGGAACAAAGAGGGGGGGCAGCTGCTAGCGGCAGGAGAACTGGACACTGTCCTTGTCTTCTCTGGGCACGATGGAAAAGACAGAGTCCTTTTCCTTCTCTGCCCGTTCCCCCCGTCCCCAAAAGCTGAGCCTTAACTATCGGCCTTGGTGATTTCTGCCGTCCGGGAGGCATGTTTAAAATAAGAAAGTAGGGGAATGGAATCTATAAAATGAAAGAAGTAGGGGCACGCCGTGACCTGCCGATCCCGCCCACTTCGACCACTGGGTTTGCTAGGTTTCCCTAGGTGCCGGCAGAGCTAGGGTTCAAAATCTACAGTTAGGCACTTTGCAAAAAAAGGGTCCGTTTTCACTGTGAAAATGTGGTGTGTCCACGTTGAGTTTTGGGCCGTTTCCTATCGCGGGCACTAGGCCTACCCACACAAGTGAGGTACCATTTTTCTCAGAAGACTTTGGGGAATGCGAGGTGGGTGGACATTTGTGGATCCACGCCGATTCCAGAACTTTCCACAACAGAAATGTGAGGAAAATGTGTTTTTTTTTACAAAGTTTGAGGTTTGCAAGGGATTCTGGGTAACAGAACCTGGTGAGAGCCAGACAAGTCACCCCATCCTTGATTTCCCTGGGTGTCTAGTTTTCAAAAATGTATAGGTTCGCTAGGTTTCCCTAGGTGCCGGCAGAGCTATGATTCAAAATCAACAGCTAGGCACTTTACAAAAAAAGGGTCCGTTTTCACTGTGAAAATGTGGTGTGTCCACGTTACATTTTGGGCCTTTTCCTGTCGCGGCCACTACACCTACCCACACAAGTGAGGTATAATTTTTATTGGGAGACTTAGGGGAACACAAAATTGTAGAGCAACTGTTATTACCTATTGACTTTCAATGCATTTCTGCCTTCCAAATGTAAGACAATGTGTAAAAAAGAAGTAATTTTGAAAAATGACCTATAATTCACATGCTGGTATGGGTACCCACTATTTTGGAGATGTGCAAATAGCTACTGTTTCTAAACTCTATATTTTGTTCCCATTTCAGAAATACATAGGTGACTTTCATACCGATTTTTCCCTGTTTATATTTATCCAAATTAATTGCTATATACACGGTACACAATAAAAACCATTGCAAGAAGCTGCTCAGTTATTGGCTCTGGGTTCCTCAGGTTCTTGGTGAACCAGCAAGTCCTATATATCCCCACAACCAGAAAGGTCCAGCAGATATAACGGTATATTGCTTTCAAACATCTGTCATACTTAGTAGAAGTTACAGGTGAAAATGTTGGTACAAATGGCCGTTTTTTTTTACTCATTTTAAATTTTTTCTATATTCAACTGTTAGTTTCTATACGAAAACCTTGAAGGATCTACACAAATGACCCCTTGCTGAATTCAAAATTGTGTCTACTTTTAAGAAATGTATAGCTTTCCAGAATCCATCATTGCTTTCATGCCCATTTTTACCATTAACTGGAAGGAGGTTGAAAGCACAAAAATAGCAAAAATAGGCTATGTCCCAGAAAAATGCCAAAACTGTGTAAAAAATGTTGGTTTTCTGACAAAAATCAGTCTGTCCCTGAAAGCTGGGAAGATGGTGATTTCAGCACCACAACCCCTTTGTTGATACCATTTGCAGGGGAAAAAACAGACGCTTTCATCTGTAGCCCTTTTTTCCCATTTTTCCACAAGAAGACAATTTAGCTGTATTTTGGCCAATTTCTGGGTACCCTCCAGGGGAATCAACAAACCCTGGGTACCTTTAAAATCCCCATGATGTTGGAAGAAAAGGACGCAAATTTGCGTGGATACCTTATGTGGTCAAAAAGTTACTGGGGCCTAAGCGCGAACTTCCCCAAATAGCCAAAAAAAGGCTTAGCACAGGGGGGGGGGGGGAAGGCCTAGCAGCGAAGGGGTTAAGAGGTAGTTATTGCTGAACAGCACAATAATCCTGATTGTGTTAACAAGGCTCTTTTTTGCTCTTATGTGGGCAGATATTATTTACTTAGAGACAATTTTCCATTTTCCTCCTAAAAAAAGACAAAATAACAAAAAAGCAAAAAGTTACACACTGATCAATAATTCATAGCAGTGATACATCACTAAATTGTCTAACCTTTACTACATTTTTCACCATTTTTCACCACAATCACCCTCAACCAGTTTATTTTCATATTTTGGCAATTAAATTATAACATGCCATGAACTCGGCTTCCATAACAGTTTCTAAAGTAACACATTCCTCTCAAGACACTATTTGCTAACACTCACCACAGTGTTTCACTATAGAAATAGCAATATCTCCACTCAAACATCTCACGGGGCTAAAATATATATACTGTGAGGTTCATAAGAATAGTAGAGTCTCATTCTTTGTTTTATAATTTTAGGAACACTGTTTCCTTTACTTATAAGTATTTACAGTTAAAACACTTAATTTTTTAACACAATCTACAAACTTTGCACACATCTCTCTACATTGTAATGTGCACCTCTCTAAAGCTATATTAACACATCTACACCTTCCCCAAATAGCTTTTCACTCTGTAAACCTAGTGTAGAATAAGTTTACCAACATTAATACACTTACTGACACTTGACAACAAAGTTTATAAAATATATTATTAAATACCTGAACTTTAAGTTCTTTCTTACAAGCAGATAAATACACCAGTCTCTTTCAGCTCCAAATTCCATCTGCTGAGCACAACTCAAAGAGACTTCCTTCTCCTCCACAGCACTTAGGACAAACTGAGCAGGGGGCGTGGTTTCGCTGTGGCACAAGATGGCCGAACTGTAAGCAAGCTCTGCCGGCCGAGCTCTTAATCTGGCATGACTCACTCACTCTAGGACCCATCTGGCCGCAACTCCGAGAGCATAACATCCTGCCGGTGTCAGCGTTGCGGCGGAGGTGGCGCAGGTCCCACGCTGATGCTTTTCTGAGCATAACTATCCAACGAGAGCAGCTGGGTGGCAGCTGCGGCCTATGCAGGCCTCCCGGCTGGCGAGGGGGCGCGGACGCTGCGAGGCTGGACTTCTGGGACAAAACGAGAGGCTGAGGGCTCCAACTGCTGCCGTGCTGCTGAGGCATACCTGAGTGGCTCCCGGCAAGGGCCCGTGCTACATTGGGACAGCGTTGGACCTGCAGCGGGGCACAGCTGAGGGGCGTCCTGGGACGCGGCCTACAGCTGGCACGGAGCTGGCTGGCCTGGCGCACCCGGGTGGCTGGTCCGGCACCGGAGGCGGGGCGTGCCAACTGTGACCGAGACTGCTGCCCCGTGGGGGTGCACCCAGAGGCTCGCCAGAGCAGCTGAACCATGCAGTGATTGATGGCTATTTTGCCGCGGGTGGCATCTACCCAGTGGACATGGCGCACAGGCCTTGCTGCACCCCCCCCGCAACTCAACTGGCATCCACACTGCTGCAATCTCACTGGTGGAGAACTCCGCACATCGCTGGTCAGGCCTGGGCTGTGTGCTGCGATCGGCGGCTCTGCCTTTCTGCCGCTGCTGCTCTGTGCCCCGGCTTTGAGCCTCCTGGGCCGCACCTGTGGGTGGAGAGGACTGCAGACTCCGCATTCCTCTGGCCTGGTTGGGACTAAGGGCTGCATTCGGCGACTCCATCAGCTGTTGCTGCTACTTGCTATGCTGCCCCAGTTGGGGGACCCACTGTGGTTGCACCTCTTAGAGACCCTTTGCTGCCACAGTTGGGGGCAGATTTGAGCCTGCGGCACCCATGTGCGGTGACTGACACCTGGAGGTGGTGGAGGCTACTGCAGGGCCTTCCCACCGAGCGGCTATCCCCCGCAGACCTGGGGTTGCTGGCCTGTTGCCTACTGGACACAGAGCTCACCCTTTCGGACCCCGCTGGACCCACGGGGCCGCCAACCCCTGCCCACCTACGACCATGGGCAAGCCGGAGGGCAGGTGGTCCAAGCTCTCCTTTGAAAAAAAAAGCAGTGCCAGGCAGGCGGACCCCAAGGCAGAGCAAGACATTGCCTCACACCGCATGGACAATACCGAAGAGCAAGTCCTGGACCTGAGAGAAATCCTAATGGAGGTGAAGTCCAGTTTAAAGAACATCGATGCCAAACTAGATCTACTTACTTCCTGCCTGGACAAGGTCAAGAACAAGGTCGATGCTCATGACTCCTGGATCAATCATCTGGAATCTCAGGTATCCGAAACAGACGACAACCAATCTGCCACCTCTGAACGCCTTCTGCGCATGGACAAAGTGCTTGACCTCATTAAACAAAAAAATGAAGACCTTGAGGCCCGATCGAGGCACACCAATCTCACCGTTGTGGGCGTGCCCGAGTCTGCCGCGATCACCAGGATGGAGGATTTATGGAAACTATGCTGCAGGACCTCTTCTGCTCGGAACTATCACCTGTCTTTATTGTCGAGAGAGCCCCTAGACCTCTGGGCCCAAAACCCCCTCCGGCGGCCCCGCCTCGCCTGATTGTGGCCCGTTTGTTGAATTACAAGGATTGTAATACGGTCCTCCGGCTTCCCGGAGAGCGGGACCAAATCCGATATAAAGGCGACATTCTGTCTTTCTTACCAGACTTCATCATGGCGGTGTAGGCGGCTCGCCATGATTTCCTACCAACCAAACGCCTTTTACAGCAAATCAATATAAAGTACACCATGCTTTATCCCGCCAAGCTTAAAGTAACCCAGAATGGCAAAACACACCACTTCACCGATCCGAAGCAGGCCCTCAAGTTTGCCGAACAACAGGTCAAATTTAGCTGTTCCCAGGGGACCCTACCGGGATCCTTGTCAGAGGCACGGCTCAGCGACAATGACTAGCCACCACCTGATATCACCCGCACCAGGATGTAAGAACTTAAGTACTGGTTTGCCGAGGGGGAGCCGCCGCCCCGTCCACATTACTGATTCTGTCTCTCTTCATTCTGATGTTATTTGTTTATGCCATGCTATGTAGTCAATTGTATCATTGTAGCACAATACTGGACAGTGCCTGCGGGGCACTATAGGGCTCTGCGGCGGCCACCAATGCCGGAAGGCCTCTCGCTATGCCTATGCTCGGCCACCCAGCCTCACAGCGGGTAGTTCATGTGGAGACTCCAATGCCCCCAGGGATAATTCCCGGATGTTTCTGTTATGGGTAGGGATATCTCAACCTAATTGGGGGGTTGGAGTGGGTGGGGGGAGGGATGGGAAGGCTGGGTTTGTTAAGGGTCAGTTTAATGAGTTTTGTTCATTGTATAAAAAGAATGTTGGCTTAATGGCATACACATGTATCTCCCCCTCCACTGCTCGCGTAGACAGAGGCACAATGCTTATTACCACTTGCACAGTACAGCATCTCTCTCCAGTGCATCATAGCCGTCCCCCCTGACACAGATGGACAAGGTAGCCTCGGGTAAACTCTTCACATGAAACTTAAGGGGGCTAAACAATGGCAGAAAGATTTGCCTAGTGCACGCCTACCTGAACAAACACATGATCGACATCTGCTTACTCCAAGATACCCACCTCGTCGGTAACACTCTCCCTCTGCTCACTAGAGGGTGGGGATTATCCTACTCATCCACATACTCCAACTACGCGAGGGGGGTCTGTGTCTTATATGGAGAGGTCTGGCCTGGACCACCAACCACTGCATTTGCGACGGTGAAGGACGATATATTATTCTGACTGGCATACTCCACAATCACCCTATGACCTTGGCCGCCGTCTATAGTCCCAACGTGGACGATCCGGCCTTCTCCGCTAGGGTCTGACATTTGATTGCTGGCTCAAACTCACGGACTGTGCACTGGTGTGGCAACTTTAATGTCCCGCTGGAGGACACGCTGGACAGGGCAGGTAGCTCCAGACGTCCCCACCCGCAGGCTGGCTCGACCCTTGTCTTGATTATCACAGACAACCATCTTGAAGACGTTTGGTGAGACACACCACAGCGTGCGCGAAGGCACATGCTTCTCCCTGCAATAAGGGGCATGGTCCAGATTCGACTACTGGCTGGCATCCAGGAACGTGCTGCCCTGGTGGCCAACGGTCACCCACTTGCCACACACTCTCTCAGATCACGCCCCGGTTCAATTGATCATTCTACCCCCCCCACGCACTCCCGAGCGCATTCTCGTGGCAGCTACCTCCGAGCGTCCTTAGAGACCTGGTCTTCACGGAAGAGTTATGGGAGCCATTCAGGACTATTTTGAGCACAATAGGGGTTCAGTCAGCTCCCCTGCCGTGCTCTGGGATGCTTTCAAAGTGGTCATCCACGGCGTCTGCATAGCCAAGCAGCATGGTATTCTTAAATCTATCCACGGGACAATATCAGCGCTTGAAACCTACATTTCTGCACTCGAAACTCAGTTCCATTGGTCTAATGACCCTGATACTTTGGCCAATATATGCAGCAAGATGTCGACATATCAGGAGGAGGCAGTAAGAGAAGTCCATTTTCTGGGCAAGGAGACCCAGGCTTGCAGATATGGCGAGGGAGATCGCCCTGGCAAAACATTAGCCAGGCTGCTCCAGAAACTGCACGTCGCTTCCTACATCTCCGACCTTCGTCGACTCAGAGGGCCGACACCACTCCTCTACCCCAGACCTGATACAAATCATGGTTGATTTCTTCGCTTGCCTCTACTCTATTTCCCAGCCGACTACCCCCCCAGACCTACAGGCCTATTTCGATGCCATCGAGCTGGTATGGCTATCAGATTCACACCAGGAGTTCTTGAACTCCCCCGTCACTGCCGAAGAAGTACAACAGGCAATTGCAGGCCTTCCCCCAGATAAAGCCCCAGGCACGGATGGACTGACAACCGCTTTCTATAAAGAACATTCCGATATTTTAACCCCCAAACTCCTGGACGTCTTCCATGACGCACTTGAGGTGGGCTCACTCCCCCCGTCGATGCGGGAGGCTGTAATCTTCACGCTCATCAAGTCTGACAAGCCAGCTAACCAGTGCGATTCCTATCGACCCCTGTCGCTCATCAATATAGATAACAAAATATTATCAAAGGTACTGGTAAATAGGCTGCAACTCCTGCTCCTGGTAATGATCAGGCCTGATCAATCTGGTTTCATACCGGGCCGTTCTACAACCCACAACCTCCGGACCATGTTTGCAGTCATGCATTATCTACACCCCCATACTCCCGCAGTGGCCGCCTTGCTTGATGCAACTAAAGCCTTCGACACATTGGAGTGGGAATTCCTATTCCAACTGTTAAGTAGAATGGGCCTCGGTTCCAACTTTCTTGCAGAGATATCCCTTCTCTACACCCTGCCCACTCCCCGGATACGCCTTAATGGGCAGATATCTGACAATGTCCCGGTCAGCAGAGGCACGGAGCAGGGTTGTCCACTCTCCCCTCTACTCTTCGCCATTGCGATGGAACCCCTAGCAGCACAAATCCGGCAGCACCACACGAATCAGGGGCTGGGATTCACAACCCGCGGCCTCACTGTGTCCCTATATGCGGACGACATCACTCTTTACGTGAGCCATCCCGAGCACAACCTCTCCCCATTAATTCGAGAAATCATACGCTTTGGGGGCATGTCTGGAGTTCAGATCAACTGGGCTAAATCTGGGCTACGACTCCATTCCCTATGGAATATCTGCTCCAGTGGGCCACCGGCCCCATCAAATATTTAGGGATTCATATCAGCAGAAATGCTGCGAATCTCTGGAAGGCCAACATTGGCAGAGTTATGACGTGGTTTGAGGATCGAATTCCCCTGTGGTCCAAGCTCCCGCTGTCTTTGGCGGGTCAGATCGCCATTGCAAAAATGGTTGCATTACAAAAATTTCTTTATCTATTCGTAAACATTCCCATCCCAATCACACAGGCCTTCTTCAAACGACTTCGCTCTAACCTTATCACATTAGTCTGGGTGGGACAACAACCCGCGTAAACTATGAACTGCTAACTCTGCCACAAGCACAGGCCGGGATGGGAGCACCAGATCTACAGCTTTATGCACTATGTGCCCAGGCACACTTCCTACATTACTGGGCACACCCCACACCTTTCCAACCACACGTCGCAGTGGAGACAGACGAAGTCTCCCTATGGCCGTTATCGACAGCTCTGTTTCACCCATACAAACATCCCACTTCAGAGATAGACACTCCGCAGTGCATGCGGTGGGCATGGATCGGGTTGGCACGCCTTGCGGGAATCCCACACCTTTATGCCCCATCGATCCCGGTGGTGAGGCATCCCTTGCTGCGCCCCCTGCACGGCAGGGGCGCTTGCATTCGCGCTAACAAGCTCAACATTTACACCTTTGCAGACCTTTTCCCGGATGACCAACTCCTCGCCCCCCCGACCCAGCCCGCCGCCTCGAGCACACCCCTAGAGACCTTTCTATAGTACCAACTGCGAGCGACGTGCCGAGCGCTGTCCGACACGTCCCCAGCTCCTCCGAAGGCACTCACAGCATTAGACTACATATACACAACTTCCTCACCCCGCAAACTAATCACGTCCTTATACAATCACATGCAGCACACCGTGCCCACAGCAATCATACCAGCCGGGGAGGCTTGAGGAAGGGACCTCGCCCTCCCCCTCACCGATCCACAATGGACATTTTGCTGCAGTCAACTCAAATTGCTATCCCCTAACTACAGATTACGGCTTATTCACTTCAAATTCTTACATCTCATTTAACGGACGCCCGTGCTAATTCACTGAATGGGTCAGTCCACAGTCTCTCACTGCCATTGGTGACATTCCCCTTCAGCAGATTTTATACACCTTGCCTGGCAGTGCCCCACTCTTGACGCTTACTGGGCGAAGGTCTTCTGTGTCATAGGGAAAGTCACAAATGCACCAATATCCCCATCCCCCCTGACTAGGCTGTTGGGCTAAGTGGCGGATGTGGCCAGCGTCTCCGCAGACTCACTGCTCTAATGCTCATCCTCGCTAAACGCAGGATTGCTATGTGTTGGGGAAGTACGCAGTCACCACAAATCCGGGAATTGATCAAAGACACTACCTATTGCCATGAACAATTTTCCAACTTTTGAGACCTATTGCCCGAGAGGACTCGCACCCGGGACATCTGGGAGCCTTTTATGAGTTACCTTCTCCAAATGGAGCGTTCCCCTTGACCCTAGAGAGTCTTGCTGAGAGGCCTTTACCATATAACACACCCCCCAACACGAATCCAATTATGATGCGCAGATTGTTTTTTGTTGCTCTCCCTGGAGGTTCTTTGAAGGCAAAAATGTACTGTTTTATTAGGTGGGGCAATGGGGGGGGATGGAGGAGGGGAATGAGAAAAAGGACACAAGTGAATCTCGTGTGTCCCTGGTGATGCTGCCTTTTATGATATCAAGTTTTCACAGTAAACAGTAATGGCAGCCATTTAATTTCTAACATTCCAATAGCCAACCACTCAGAGCACTTGCTCTCGCGGGACTCGCAGGAGCCTTCACACTCTTGCGAGAGTGTGAATGCTCTCCAGCAAAACGGGGCTCTTGACCAATCACAGGGCTCTGTTTTTTATTGTGTGCTCTCGTGGGAGGCTCGTGGTACTAAGATCTAGCTTCCTGACAAATTTGGTGTCATTCTGTTCAGGAGGTTTTGCTGTAGCCCTGCCTAAAGAAATCTATTGAAATGCTTGGAGATTTTATGTTTTGGGACCCCCCTTTGTTCATGGCCCCCGCTTCATAGATTGCCTCAAAACATTCAAGGAAGGACCAGAGGTGTATGAACATTTTTGGGGAAATGTTTGTGAAAATTAGTCAAATGGAGCCAAAGTTATTAGCAAACAAAAAAACGCTCTTTCTATGGAAAAGCAGACCTAACTATAACTACCTAGGGGCCGATTCCGATCTCGGCCGGTAGGGCACCGAATCGGATTCGGCTTAACCGGATCCGATTCGGAGCCCTCTTTCCCGACCGATTCCTACGTGCGTCCGGCCGAGCGAGTACGATGCGAGCGCACACGAAATCGCCGACCGACTCGTTCCCGGGTCCGACCGACTCGCACGGACACGACTCGCACCGCGCAATGGAGACGTTCCCCGGCCAGGCAAGTACGATGCGCGCCTCGAGCAGTCCGACCGACTCGCGCCGTCCGGCTCGAAAGAGCAGTCAGAGCCGGACTTTGGGGGTCCGTGTCGGATCCCCCTGTATGCGTAGCCGCGCGAGTCGCACACAGGGGGGACCCATGGGTCCCCCCTACCTGTGCATGTATGCCGCGAGTCGCATCGAGGCGTACCCGCTGTAGGGGGCGCCCTTGTTCGCCTCGCACCCATTGAGTCAATGGGAGCCTGCGTACGGGTTGTACGTCCGGCTCCCATTGACTTCAATGGGAGTCCGACCGACTCGAGTCCGATTGCATGCGTGCGCATCGTACTCGTTCGGTCGGACTGCCAGAGTCCGATTCGGTCGGAAATCTCTCCGGGTCCAGCTCGGTCGGAGTGATTTCCGGCCTGAATCGGAATCGGCACCCTAGTATCAACGACCACTGAGTTATATATATTTAAATATACATATATATACACACACACACATATATATACATATATATATGTAACCAAAAATGCCCAGAAGCTTGAGGCCGCACACAGCTGCAGGTGAGTTACAAACTCCATTTGAACCAAGCAGGCAGCTTAACATCCCTTTGAAGTCCATGGCCTGACGCGTTTCGATGCCGCTGTTTGCATCTCCTCAGAGGCCGTGTCAGCGGAGGTGATTTATGGCTGCCGCATTTCCCCTGCGTGTTTGTGGTTAGTGAGCTGAGGTAACCCACCAGAGGGCGTTATTTGGCAAAATGAGACCTCATATCCCAGCGTGCATTTGAAAATGAACTTCCACCAAGGGAGGAGCATTGATAGCTCACTAACCACAAACTTCTGGGCGTTTTTGGTTATATACATATATATATACATACATATATATGTATGTATATATATATATATATATATATATATATATATATATATATATATATATATATATATATATATATATATATATATCTCCCAGGCGATGACCTTCTTCCAAGTCATAAAATGAGGTGCACACTGGCGGATAGTTCTCCAAAATGTATTCACCACTTGACAAAACAACCGAAAGACGCGTTTCGGCTACACGCCTTTGTCAATCAAAAAAATAAAAAATAAAATATATATATATATATATATACATACATACATATAATATGCCTATCCAAGACGACTCTCCAGTATTTGCTATTTGAGGATCACAAGCAAAGATTGCTATTTATTTTATTCATCAATTTTGCCTTTTTCCCATCACAATTTCTTGTGGATTTGGCGTTAAGGAAGGTGTATGTTGGTTTCTTTCTCAAACCTGTTTCAAGCTAGTTTTGGAGTTTTTCTCATCAATCCTAAAGCCTGACTTACAGTTTGGTGAATGGTACTCCATCACAACCATGACCGATATCCTGTATGTCTTATTCCAAATGCCATAGGATTTAATGCATAAGGGCTCACCTTGTTACCTAGATAGCCCATGTACATCAGAATTTCATACATAAAAATATCATCGGAGTTAAATATTATGTCCTAAATATTGTTTACAAAAATATCTTTCAGTCGGGTGTACATTTTCTATTTTCAACTCCAATGGGCAATTTTGAAAAATTGGATTTATTACACAATATTTATATGAGGTGATAGTCTGATAACAATATTCTTGTACCACACCACTTATATTACTGTCCCAATGGCTACCCATCCTGTCTAATCAACCTATCACTTCTGTGACCTCTGCATTACCTACCACATAAGAGGAGAAACCAAATGGGCCTTCTTTCAACCTAGATAACTTATAGGAGAAGTAAATTATATACACCAGTTTTCCTGGCCACACTGCAAATGTTCCAAACCTATTTAATACATATTTTGCTATCCTACAAACAAGAAATCCTATCTTTCCACTGCTCGAAAACTGCAGTGGCTCTTTGTAGTAGCCAGATTAATGTTAAAGATTAATTTCTTTACTCTTAAATGCCTAGAGGTACAGGATTCTGGATGCAACATACATCTGCTTTTTGTCACCCTCCTTTATAAATATCTACAGACAGACATACAGGCTACCAAGATCTCTTAGCTTAATCAACTAATATAGCCAGTGCAGATATCTGATCCCATGGTCCCATTGGCTCCACGCAGTCTGCCATTATTCACAGATTTCTAATATGAGTACCATTCAGTTCAGGTAATCATTTAAACCCATGATCTGTCAAAAGGGTCCTACTGAGAAGAATAAAAAATCCAGTATTTGTAAAGCGCGAACAGCTACCCGAAGGCATCCCGGCGCTGGGGGCCGTCGGGAAGATTAAGCAAGCTATTGCCCAGAGTCACATGGTGCTGGGCTGACCTGCCGCCGGGGATCGAACCGTGAGCCCCAGATTCCATCGTCAGTCGCCCTGGCCGCGGCGCCACACCTCTTCCCTTTTGAGGGAATGAACACTCCTTACACTAACCACCACGTTTTTCAAGAGGAGCAAAAGCAGTCTCTCACATATATTGCATTCATACCATTGTGCTTTGACTTTGACATCTTTTAAAGTCGATCAATACCCTTTGCATTTTCTGCTTCAACTGCAACCCAGTTTCCCCAATGAACTGTTAACCACTGTCCCCAACATGCAGTACATACATGACCAGAAAGATGGAATATACCTTTGTGTAATTATAGTGAGCAGACAATATCTTTAAATGAATGAAATAACTCAAGATTTCATGAGTTTGAAAATGTGAACTCCAGGTGACCACAGATTAGCTAATTTAGGCCTTCACTTTTAGACAATAGAGTTCACTCTATGTGTGTCATCACTACATGTTGTATCCATTTTTCATAATTATGTGAAATCTTTACTAGTAATGATGAATGGAGCTGAAGCCTGGTGAGTTAACACTAATATGTTTGGAGTTTCTACCAATTATTTATATATTGATTTCTATTTCGCAAGCTCTACTGAATGCTACATGATGCATTATAACACAAGAGTACTGTTATAATCTCTTTTTCTCCCTATACCTCCTTTGTTATATCTCTTTTCTTCCTTCCTTGGTATAACCCTCTTCCCTCCCTCCCAGTCTTCCCTAGTGGACTCTCCCTTTGGAGCCTGCTTTAGAATGTTGACACTTCACTGTGAAGAGGTTCTAGAGAGTGGATGGTCAATAAAGAAGTTGCTCAGACTTACCTCGCTTCTTCGTTACATATTTTCAAGACTGGCGACGATTGTCTGCGCAGGGGGCAGTGTTGGCCATCTCCCCTTTGTGTGCTCTCTCTGTCTACAGCGGCAGAACTTCGAAAAAGGGAAGTTCAACGACAGAGTCACAGCGGCTACTGCAGAGCTTTTGAGCGATCTACAAGGGACTGAATTAGGAGGAAGTTTTCCAAAGCTACAGTCAATTTCACTGGTGAGAGAGAAGTCCTATTGTTGCTAAGACTGTCGTTGGCGCTAAGCGTATCTTCTGCCGTTATCATTCAAGAGACGTCTGCCCTCCCCTGTCAGTGAACTCACCCTACTTCACCTTACAGGAGTACGGGCTGAGGAAGGGGGGGTCTTTCTTTGCTGTTGATTGCTGTGCTGGCGCTTCCGTCAAGAGCCCGTATTTAACTTGACCTCTGGGGTACTTTTTGCCCGTCCGAGCAGCTGTTCTGCGGCATCCTGTGACAGAGGTCCACTACCAGCATCTTGTATTTAGACACTGATAGCATGGAGCTGCGCTTAAAGATCCTCTCACAACCCCCGGTCGCGCATGTGCTGAACAGAGACACTCACCGCCTCAGAGACATTGACTAGCAGTGAAGGGACTCCCCTTCCTTAGCGCAGGCTTGCGGTCATGTGGGGTATTCTGCTGTGTTGCTGTTGCGCATGAGGAGACTGGCAAGGAGTGTGCACTGCGATTCCTCACCTCCTCAGATCTGCGCATGTGCCTTATGGGGCCGCTCACCACCACAGATTTGTGTTTGGATGCGTATGGCTTCCCCACTCAACGCAGACGTGAATTCACGCAGAGCCGACGGACAGAGCTGTCACTACGCAATATAGCCAGTACTAGAGTGACAATTGCTCCTTCAGTGTACCTGCTCTATGAGACCTGTTCGTGTGTCATTGCTCCCACACTGAGCCTACTTTTGGAGGTGAGACTTCCATTCCTATTTGCGCGTTTGTGCTACATTTAACCTACTAGTTGCTCATACTTTGTGCACTACATGCATTTTCTAGACTCCTACGTTAGAGCATCTGTGCATATTCTGCATGCCAGAGTGTCAGACTGGTATCCGCTGCATATGCCTACAAAATACCTCAAGTTGTGAGAGTTCCTCCTTCATACCACGAGAGTCTGCATATAATAAATCTTCTTCCTGACTCCATCTTCGCACACGTTTGCCCAGTCACTTTTGCTAGTACTTGTCAGTGCACAGCCCCTTCTACTGTGCATTATGATGGCCGCTGCGAGCATGAGTCAACCCCATCCTTCTTTAATGAGAACGGAGAGCCGGAAATAAATTGGAAGGACTGGGTCAAACTGTTCGAATCTTACATAATTGCCATAGGGGGAGAACGCTTCTCTGCATTGCGGAAACAGCATATCCTACTGCATAATTTGGGAATTTATGGACGGAAAGTCTACAAGACTTTGCCTGAACCTGAGAATGTAGGAGATGGGGATGTGGGAGCACTGGACATTTTTGCCAGCACTATGCTCAAATTAGAAACTCATTTCGGTGACAAAATTAATGTGGTATTAGAACGCCACAGGTTTTTCTGCAGAATACAAGGAAAACAAGAATCTGTAACCAATTACATCGCTGCCTTAAGGGGTCTAAGCCAGTTGTGCGACTTTGGTATCCTCACAGATTCCCTTATAAGGGATCAGCTAGTTCTACTATACAAGAAAAACTGTTAGCCAAGAATCCCACCCTCAGGGAGGCAGTTGCCATTGCCCAATCTGTCGAACACACTGCCAAGTGCATAATAGAGATGAAAACCCCTACTGATTTAGTAGCCAAAGTACAAGAAACTATAGAGGAGGGTGATATTTACAAGGTTAAGGGAAAGGAAGGGTCCCTAAACAAATCTCAACTCAATGAAAGAAAACTACGTTGTTTTAGATGTGGCAGCAGTAATCACTTAGCCAACAGTGTTCAATGCCCAGCCAAGAGCGTGACATGTAAGAAGTGCAATAGAAGGGGGCATTTTGCCAGAGTGTGTAGAGATGGTGACCCCATTTCAGAGAGGGTGGGGGAAAAGAAGGTGATCTAGTTAAAGAAGTTAAATGTGTCACTCCCAGTGAAAAGAAATATGTTTCCCAGGTGAAGGACACGATGGGAAGTATTAATCTAATTTATCCCAAATGCGATGTACTGCTCAATAATAATGTTGTCACTATGTATGCAGATTCTTGTTCACCATTTACCCTTTTGAGCCATACAGATTTTGTGAATATGGACAGAGAGGGGAGTGTGACGATAAAGAAACCAGACATATCGCCCACAGGTCATACCAAAGAACCCATTCCACTCATTGGAATGAGAGAAATGCCAAGGGGAGGAGCACTGTGGGGAAAGTATACATTGTGGAAACGGGGTCGAATTTATTGGGGTGGCAACATCAGAAATAATTAGGCATAATTCTTGATCCCAATAACATAGACCAGGTACTTTTGATGTACGATATCCAATCTGAAACCAATATATGTGAAGAGTTCCCCAAATTATTTTCTGAGAAACTAGGCCTGCTTCATGATTTCCAACACAGGATTAAACTTAAAACCAATGCTAGACCCGTTGTGCATAAGCTACGCCTGGTGCCTAATTTAATGAAGGAACCTTTAGAGAAGGAATTAAACAGATTGTGCAGTATGGACATCATTCAACCCATTGACACGTCTGAGTGATTGGCGTCTATCGTTATCGCGTCTAAGGCCAATGGAGAGGGTATTCGTTTATGTGTGGACTTACGGAGTCTAAACGAAAACATCTGGGTGGAAAGGTACCCATTTCCAAACATAAACAAAATGCTCAGTACCATGGGGCAGGCTAAGCACTTTAGTGTCATCGACCTTTCCATGGCCTACCACCAGGTAGATCTCCACCCGGACTCTAGACCACTCACAGCATTCATTACCCCACACGGAGCATACGTATTTAAAAGAATGCCGTTTGGGTTGGCGTCGGCTGCAGCGGTCTTTCAAAAAATAATGCACCAAATCCTAAAAGACGTGGGCAACACCATGTGTTCCCAGGACGACATCCTGGTATATGGACGGACCGTTGAAGCCCACGATCAAACCCTCAAAGAGGTTTTCAACAAATTGATGAAGGCTGGGTTGTCTGTGCAGAAATCCAAATGCCAGATCTGTGTAATGTCTGTAAATTACCTGGGGCATACTATCTCCGAAAATGGGTTTAGGCCAAAGAACAATTTACTGAGTGCTGTGGGAGGCGCCCCATATCCCAAGAGTAAAGACAAATTGAAATCCTTTCTGGGGTAACTAGAGTACATGGCCAAATACATTAAGAACTTCTCTGGGAAGTGTGAACAGTTGCGGGACCTTCTAAAAAAACCAAGGAGTTCGAATGGCAGGACCAACATAGTTACACTGTCGATGCCTTAAAGGAGGAAATCCTTAATTCTCCAGCTTTGGGTACTTTTGATCCCAGGAAAAAATCTATACTCACTACTGACGCTTCCAACAAAGGCTTGGGGGGAAACCCTTTCTCAGAAAGATGGCAAGGAGGAAATAATAATTGCTTTTGCTTCCCGTTGCCTTAGCAAGGCTGAGAGCAACTATTCTGTAGTTGAGAAGGAGGCCCTGGTGTGCTACTGGGCGGTGAAACACTTTATGGTTTTCCTCTGGGGTCTAAACTTCACTATCCACACTGACCACAAGCCCCTCACATTCATGTTTACTGTCAAAGGCATGGAACACAGTACACCCCGCATTTGCAAATGGGTACTAGGCCTGGAAAACTTCTGCTTCAAGGTTGAGTATGTCCCAGGGGATGAAAATATAATTGCGGATTTTCTGTCCAGATCACCGCTGCAAGGGGAATCACCAGCGGAAATGTTAGACAGTCCCATCATGGTTATAATTAATCCAGCTTTAATAGAAGAAGAATGGGAAAAAGGCATAAAAGAAGACAAGACTTTAAACAGGTTAAAGGAGATAATGGTAGAAGGGTGGCCCAGCAAGTGCAGTGAGGTTGAGGAGGAGATCAGAGACCTCTGGGAGGTCAGGTACGAGCTTAGCACCATAAGAGGAAAAGTGTATCGCAAGAATTGAATTGTGCCTCCGGAAGGTCTTAGGAAGAGAATCGTGGAATTGGCACAGGAGGGTCACTTAGAGAGAATCCTGAGAAAAAACAGAATCAGGACTAATTTCTGGTTCCCCAGGATGGACACTATGGTAGAACAATTGGTGAAGGACTGTCACAGTTGTGCCATGAGTGACAAAACTATATCTACATGCAAAGCTACATTATCCCCTGTTGAGATACCTCTTACGCCATGGAGTAAACTTGCCATGGATATAATTGGACCCATGGACAACTTGGGGATGTACAAAAAATTCATGCTTGACTTGGTGGACTATACATCTCATTGGGTCTCACACAAATTTGTTCATTGCACTAACACAAAAACTGTCCTAGATTTCCTCAAGGATGTTTTTTCGAAAGAAGGAATACCATGTACCCTAGTCACCGACAATGGGGTACAGTTCACATCACAACAGATGAAGGAAGTCTTGCTAAACCTCAAAATCAGACATGAAAAAACTGCACTCTATTGCCCCAAGGCAAATGGCCTGGTAGAATAGGCTAATAAAAGAAAACATACAGTTATCCGTAGCAAATGGTCATGATGTTGAATCGTCCTTACGTGATTGTTTATGGGCGTACCACACCTCACCCAATCTTGTATCAGGGGTGTCTCCATTTGTTAATGTTAATGTTAATGTTAACGGGATTTATAAAAGCGCACGAATACCCGGAGGTGTCTTGGCGCTACGACACAGTAAGCCTACACAGCGTCTAGACCTGAAACAGCCAGGTCTTTAACCTTCTCCTGAAGCTGGATAGGGAGCTTGCATTTCTGAGTTCTATTGGAAGATTATTCCAGAGCTTAGAGGTGCCATAATGGAAACTGCGGCCACCCCAGTGTGAAGTACGAATTCTAGGAACTGTTAAGAGTCTGGCCCCTGCAGACCGAAGGTGTCTTGTAGGTTTATACCATACAAAAAGGTTCTGGAGAAAAGAGGGGCCTGTGTGATTCAATACCTTGTAGGCCAGACACAAAGCCTTGAATTTAATACGCTGAGGTACAGGGAGCCAGTGCAAATTACGAATCTCATTTGATACCGATTTATGCCTGGGGATATTGAGCAATAGCTGTGCTGCTGTATTTTGGACCATCTGAAGCTTCTTTAGACACTGCTTCTGAATATTCAGATATAGCCCGTTGCAGTAATCCAGTTTGGACTGGATGAGAGATGTTACCACCATTTTTCTGGTCTCCGCAGGGATGTACGGAAGGATCTTCCTTATTTTCTTTATAAGAAAGTGTGAAGCAGAGACAATAGTATTGGTCTGCTGAGAGAGTGTTAATTTATTGTCAATCCATACACCCAAGTTCTTAGCTTTGGCTGCTGGTTTAGGTGGTACTCCCATCTCTGCCGGCCACCACAGATTGCCCCAAGTTGGCTGCATGTTTCAAAAAATCAAGACCTCAGTTTTTTCAGAGTTAAGTTTGAGGCAATGTGTACTCATCCATCTGTTTATTGTACACATACAATTTTGAAACTGTTGGAAAGGAGGGGTTTGATGTTTTTATGCAGCCACCACAATCTGGGTATCGTCGGCGTATGATGTCAGACTAAACCCAAAGTCCCGGATCAGAGGGGCCCTCTCAGAGGAAGAGAACCCTGCACAAAGTTTAATCCAACGTGGTTGGGTGTTGGTAGGGCTGTTGGTTCTGATCTCAAGGGAGTAGGCAAGAAGGTAGAACTACACCAGAGCAAGTACAAGAAGTGGTACGCTGAAAAGTATGGGGTCAAGGCTCTTAGGTGGAAGGAAGGTGATTGGGTACAAGTCAAAAGGAGTATAAAAGACCTACATAGCAAAAGCAAATTCTACCCTCCTTGTCATGTGTCAAAGTCCTACAACAATGTGGTACTACTGGAAAATGGACAGGTGTGGAGTTGTGATAAGATTGTAAAATGTAGCAATGTTTAACCTCATGTAAAAAGGGAGGTGTGTTATAATCTCCTTTTCTCCCTATACGTCCTTTGTTATATCTCTTTTCTTCCTCCTTGGTATAACCCTCTCCTCCCCCCCTCCCAGTCTTTCCTAGTGGACTCTCCCTTGGGAGCCTGCTTTAGAATGTTGACACTGTTTACTGTGAAGAGGTTCTGGAGAGTGGATGGTCAATAAAGAAGTTGCTCAGACTTACCTCGCTTCTTCGTTACTTATTTTCAACAAGTACATAAAAATCCACGGAAGTAATTTGATCGATAAACAATAACATATGGAAAATAGTCACATTTGAGTATGGCTTACACACACAATACAATGTACACAAATTTAGGAAAATGGTAGCATGATAATAGAGATTAAGATCAGACTTAACAGATTTCTCTTGTCTAGACTATGAAAACCCCTTAATATATAAAAGATTAGCGATAGTATTAACAAGGACAGGTAGGTTCGACTAGGACAGAAATACATTGGCTAAATATATAATACATAATATAAGAGAGTCATTTCTATTTAAGTTCAATGAGAAGGGTGTAAGTGTTCAAGTAATACAAAGATCAGAGACAGGGCGTTCATGTCAGATTTTATGTGATCAAAGATCCAGAATGACAACAGTCAGTTATAATCTAGTGTAGCTGAGCAGTGTCAGATAGTATATAGTTAAGAAAGAACTTCTAGTGTTACTTAGATCATAAGCTGCATGTGATATGAAAAACAGTAGGGCCAAGTATGTCAGGCTTAGTAGGAAACAAGGCTGTGAAATGTGTTTAAAACAAGCAAAGGTAAAGATTTCCTATAACATGAGAGAGAAATAGGCAGTCTAGAACAATACATATATACAGCAGTTTAAGAACATGAGTAGTGCTATAAGATACAAAGGTAATATGATGCCTCAAGGATTGGTAGAGTAAGTAATGTAAGCAGGGGAAAAGGCAAAAGCATATTTGCATATCCTACAAACCACAACTTAGTGCGGGTGTGTAGAAACAACTCTTTTGGACTGAAACAAGTGTTTGGAGTATATTGTTCACAATAATTCATGTTACTTTAATATTCACAGTATACCGCCTTTGGGTTATACTGTACTAGTGGGATTGCTGGCTCAGAGTTAGCGTGGTTTCATTTCACACATACAAAATAATATGATTTGAACACCCTCTGTCGAGTGTATGTAGAACATTTTCAGGAAATATGATTGCTTAGCAGCCAGGTCCTAAATCTAACACCCACGCCAACATTTACAGCATGGGCATGTTCATTTCACGGTGCTCAAACATACCGCAAAAGGAAGTCATTCACACCAACCAAAAGTCAACCAACTGAGCCGGCTCTAACGAGAATGAAGCTTGGCTTCAGCTGCCTGCACTGAAATCCGTCATAAACCTTCTCTCTGGGTGAGAGCGCCAGGAGGATGAGGGATTAACAGACATGAGGAGGCTCTCTTTGTAGTTGGGAATTTGCGTTCTATTTCTAAAACCAACAATACCAATTAAAATCCAGTGGAAATATTTGAAATTGTGAGGCACAGTGCTGAGTGTTTGAGGACACTTTGATCACAATGCTGATATTTTGTACTGCCCTTCCTAGTAATGTCCATGCACTCGTAATTTTTACAAAAGTCCATTTGGTGATCAGACTGTATAGAATGTGGCTGCCGCCCAGTAGTGAACAATGAGGTGGATCCAAGGATGTTGGATAGTAACTGGGTTACAGAAGTGTAAAATACCATATCAGGCACAGAGTGACGCTTAAATGATGCAAAAAAGAAGCAGAGAACTCTGGGTAGCATAGTTTAGGTGGAAAGCAGCTCCTGTATAGAGCACCCTCAACATCAGCAACACTCTAGATCTGTGGCAAATGACTTTGTCCCTTTCTATCTCAGCGTGGATGGCACTGTGCTAATCCTATGCTTAAGGACTTTGATAGAAAAGCAGACAATTGAGGTGAGCAGATCTAGAGTGTCGATTGTGTTGAGGGTGCTCTATACAGGAGCTGCTTTCCACCTAAACTTGAGAGCTACCCAGAATTCTCTGCTTCTTTTTTGCATATATATATATATACACACACACACACACACACTGAAAAAAACAAAGGTTGCAGGGATGTTATAGTTAGGCTCAGATTTCACTCGTACAAAATCAGTGATATTCAACAGGTGTATAAGTGGGTGTTTGTGTAGCTGTGTGGGTGAATGGGTTGCTGTGTAAGTGACTGTATTGGTATGTGAGTGGGTGTGTCAGTGGCTGTATGGGTGGGTGAGTGGGTGTGTAAGTGACTGTAAGGGTGAGTGAGTGGGTGTCTGAATGGTTGTATGAGTGAGCGACTGGCTGGGTACGTGGCTGTATGGGTAAGTGAGTGGCTGTTTGAGTGGGTGTTTGGTTAAGTGTGAGTGGATGTATTGTACAGTAAGTGTCTGTGTGAATGGATGTATGGATGAGCAAGTGGATGTGCGAGTGCTTATATGAATGTGTCAATGGGTATGTAAGTGGTTGTGTGGGTGTCAGTGAATGTGTGAGTACTTGTATGGGTGAGTGAGTGGCTGTGTTGAGAGGCTGTATGGGGACATTGATCTTATCAGACCCATTAATGCCCTGCCATTTGACTTACGTTACACTATTGTTCTAATTGATTATTACAGAAAAATGGGTGGAAGCTCAGTTTTGTCTCAATGCAACATCGTGGAGATTCTTAACTTCCCTTTAAAAACTTCTGTTGTGAAAGTTTTCCTCGCTAGTTAGTTAGTGATCATGGGGTCCAGTTCACCTCTCACAAAATGTTACATTTACTCACTGTCAAAGACAAAGGCTGTAAGGTCCTCATTACATCATCCACAAAGTAATGGTCAGGTAGAAAAGCCAATCGGCTCATCAAAGAAAGCATTGAAATGGCAATAGAATCTCAGGTCCATGTAAAAGTAGCACTCAGGACAATGTACGGTCATACTGTACAACTCCCCATAGTACAGCAAGAAAAGCACCTTTTGAGCTACTTTAGGGCAGATTGGCCATTATAAGGCTACTGGTGTATTGGTAAAGTATGGAAAAGGTGAAAGAATAGTTCTTATTCTAGATACAAGGTCCAGTTCTACAAAGTTATTCCTGAAAAATAATACATGATTAGGTGCAACTATGACAAGAGGAATAAAATCAAGGACTCACCCATCCAGGCAAGTGATCAGGCTAGGATCAAGTATGCTGAAAGAAAATCAATTGTTGTTGAAATGCTGCACATCCCACACAACTGTATTAACCTTTTGGAAAGACTGTTGGTGGCCAGATGTGCTCTGGTTGGCAAATTTAAAAGGACCAAGAAGTTGGTGTGGCCGGCATTATAGAACTCGGATGCATTTTAGCAATTCTGGTGAGTTCTCATTTGTTTTCACACTGTGAAAAATGCTGGGCCTGTGCCTGAATTTGATGAACCATGTTTGGGAGAAAATTGTTTTCTCTCATGATTTTCAAATAGAGGTTATGGAAGGTGCTCCAGAAGCCAAAATGAGAGCTCATTTTCTATAGGATCACAATGACTTGCTCAGTCAAGTACGAATGAGTCTGGCATTTTGAGTACATCGGAGGTTGCCTGCCCACAAAGTGTTGTGTGCAAGGCTTGGCTGAAGGTAAGCTCTAGAAGCCAAGCCAACCCCTTCTGCACATGGCCCACCGATGACCAATACCTGTTGCACATACTTTCTCTCTCTCTCTCTATACCTCTCTGTCTACCTTTCTCAAGCTCTCCTAATCTCTCACTTTCTCAGTCACTGTGGCAGTGGCTCCTTTAAATGCACACAGCTCTCTACCAGGTCAGCCATAAAGGCCTTATTTTGAGTATTTCAAGCAGCTCACAATCAATGAGGGTGGCAGAGGTAATTGCCTCCACCTCCCTGGCATGCTACCTACTTACTTACCAACTTATGCCTACCACCCCTCCTGGGGTATAGGTAAAAAATCAGGGCTTTCCAGGCATCTCTGTCCTGGGGCTTTCTTTCAATCTGACTCCAGGTGTAACCCATCTCCTAGCAGTCATCCTCGAGACCTCAGTGCCAGGTGTTTTTTGGCGGTCCTCTTTTCCTTTTCGCTTGAGGGTTTCAGGACAGGACTTGCTTGGGGGTGTTTGATGCGGGCTTGCCGAGGTTGTAACTTATCCAGCTCCAGAATCTTGTCATAATTTCTTCATGAGCAGTGAGTTGGAAAGTCTGCTCTCATAGGTCATTGTCGTTGATGGTTAGTGGCCAGCGGATTTGGAGGATTTTCCAAAGGACATTTGTTGATGAAGGTCTGGACTTTGTTGGTGGTGGTCACTGTTGTCCTCCAAGTTTCTGCTCGATACAGAAGGATCGAATTTATGTTGGTGTTAAACAGCCTGATTTTGGTTTGCAGCGTTAGGTCCTTGGAGCTCCAGATCTTCTTTAGCTGAAAGAAGACAGCCCTTGCTTTGCGGATTCTTGCCTTGATATCACCATTGGTACCGCCCCTCTTGTCTGTAACACTGCCCAGGTAGGTGAAGGCCTCAATCTCTTCCAGTGCATCTCCTGCAAGAGTTACTGCAGTTGTACTGGTCGTGTTAGCCTTCAGGAACTTGTGTTTTCCCCTGTGGATGTTGAGGCCAAGTTGGGCTGATGTGGCTGACGCATTGCCAGTTTTATCTTGCATCTGCAGATGGGTTCGGGAGAGTCGGATGAGGGCATCTGCAAAGTCCAGGTCATCGAGCTGCATCCAAGGAGTCTATTGCATACCATTTCTTCTCCTTGCTGTGAATGTCTTCATGATGCAGTCTATGGGCAGCAGGGAGAGAAAAGGTGAGAGCAACCAACCCTGGCAGACTCTGTCCTCACTTGGAAGGCTTCTGTGAGTTGTCCTCCATGGACTATCTTGCAAGTCATTCCCTCTTAAGAGTTCCTGATGATTCTTACAAGTTTATCTGGCATACCGTAGTGGAGGGGGAGTTTCCAAAGGATCTTTCTGTCCACGCTGTCAAATGCCTTCTAATAGTAGATGAAATTGACATGGGGGGGTTCAATTCCATCTACTGTTCAATGATGATGCTCAGTGTTGCAATCTATGTAGGATCTATCTTTGCGAAAGCTAGTTCACTGGTCTTGCAACTGAGTGTTCACTTGTTCCTTCATTTTGTTCAGGATGACTCTGTTGAACACTTTGCCTGGGGTTGATAGAAGAGTTATTCCACGGTAGTTTTAACAATTACTCAAGTCACCTTTCTTGGTGATCTTAATGAGATACCCCTCCTTCCAGTCTGATGGCACCTTTTCCTCTTCCCAAATCCTTCCAAACATGGGGTAATGCATGTCTACTGATGTTTCAATGTCTGCATTCAGTGTCTCTGCAGGAATGTTGTCAGGTCCTGCTGCCTTCCCATTTCTCAGATTTTTGATGGCTTGCTGTATTTCATCCTTGGTTGGTCTGCTGCAGTTGATTGACAAGTTCTTGTAAGCTGGATGTATGTCTGGTGGAAACTGCGGCATGGTGTGGTTCAGCAGTTCTTCAAAACGCTCCACCCATCATCGTTGTTGGCTTCTTTACCCATGATTGTCTTCCCAGCTTTGTCTTTAACTGGTCTTTCTGATTTGCTGTATCTTTCAGAGAGTTCCCTTGTTATTTCGTAGAGTTCTTCCAAGTTTCCATGTCTTGCTGCTTCCTGGACTTCTGTGGCCAGACCATCAATGAATCTTCCTGTGTCTGCTCTTTAGCTTCTATTTGCTTCCTTGTTGTTTTTCATATATTCACCATGAGCTTTCACTTTTTCTGCTCTTGTTTGGCTAGTGTTGACTGCAGCTTTCTTTTCCTTTCTCTCTTGGATTTTTCGTCTCGATGGAGATCCATTCTTTAAGCTGGTGTTTCTTGAAACCCAGTACCTCCAGGCAGGTTGATGCCTCTGTTTCTTTGATCTTCTCCAACTGACCTTCTACTGGGTCTCTGTCATCCTCTAGTTCTTGCAGGACTTGAAACTTGTTCCTTAGGGTGACTGAGTATTCACTCCATTTCTGTGCCTGTTTGAGGAGGGTGGTGTTATATTGCTGGTTTTGGTTTGTCGTTTCCATCCACGCTTTCTTCAGCTTTAGCTTTAGCCTGGCCATGACATGGTGATGATCTGACGCCACACCCGCTCCTCTCATTACTCTCACATCCTGCAGGAACCTCCAGAACTTCTTGCCAATGCACACATGGTCGATCTGATTCTCTGTTGAATGGTCTAGTGACACCCACATTGTCTTCTGTATTCTTGTGTGTGGGGATGCACTACTGCCTATCACCAGACTGCACAGAGATTTGCGATCCTTTCACCATTCTTGTTCATGTCGCCAAGGCCATGGTTGCCTCTGACTTTTTCGTACCCAGTGTTGTCACTTCCAATCTTGGCTTTGAAGTCCATCATCAGTATGGTGATGTCTCTCTCAAAACATTTCTCTAGGATGGACTGAAGTCTGTTGTAAAACTCTGGCGGACTACTGCCTGCCATATTTAATGATATTCTTCATTCTGGCAGAGATCGTTGCGCCTTCAAAGGAGCCACCACTATGACAGCTCCTCTGAAGGCACTAAGAGTTTGCTGAGCGGCTGCTATGTTTCGTACTGCCTCTCTCAAACCTTTTTGTTTTTCAAAAACTCCCAATTTGTTTTGTTTTTTCTGTTCTTTACCACCAGGTTTCCTTTTAGGCCACGAAGAGAAAAACCAAATACATCAGATTGTGCACTCTAAATGGAGCAGATGGTCTGCTGTACCTACACAGATGACAATTAAAAAAACAAAAGTAGTTTGAGGGAATTGTATGTCTGGGCTTACTCCCACGGTTAATACAATAAAAAAACACTAACCAGTGCAGACCATCAGTGAAACAATTCTATTCCTTAACTTATAGAATTACATGTGTCCTATATGCAAAGTATGTACACACACTTGCATAAATATAATCATGATACTCTCACTGATATAAGTATTCACTAAAGTTAAGTAGGGCAACGCATGAAGATTCAGACAGAGGATTTGGTAGAGTAAAGAAAGTGGGGCACATAATGGGAGCAACACCAGATGGGTTTCCGTCAGTTAATTAATCTGACCACTGGTATTTGTCATCTTTTGAGAACAGGAAAGAGAGAACAAGAGTAAACAACATGCAACCTTATTTACAGTTTGGCAGATTGGGCAGTTTGGCTACTCACAATTGTGAAGGACATCTTGTCTGACTTAATACAAGTGTCTCATACCCTGTACCCATACTCCAAACTCTAACTCAATCTCTAAATCAGGCCCTTAGTCTTATAGTCCTAACTAGCCTACAGTGTTGCTACTCTTCACCTTGACACTGTCTCCTGGCAGTCACCGTGGGGCCAAGATTAATGTTTGCATTGTTTACATTTTAGTTCAACATAGAATATTTGCAAAAGGCATGACCCACTTACCTACCCTGATAAGGTGAATATCATGCACTAGTGCACTGCATGTGCATGTTGCAGAATGCCCACAATCCTACATGAGGAATAGAAGTAGAGAGGTTGCCCACTTAATAAATGTACATAAATGAAATCTTTCTATTAAACACAGTAATCAATCCATCCTCATGGAAACACACAGAGAAAATCCATCTGAAGGGCACAGTCCTCATTTCTCATCATTCCTAGATTAGCCAACACACTCTCCAACTCTTCTAGACAATAACAAGGGTTCTCCAAGGTGAAACTCTCTCACCTTTTCATTGTCTCTCACAGATTCACCTACTCTTTTCAGGGTACTCAAGAAACCTCTTGACTTTATTCTATGCCATTCTGTCATCTTGTTCCAGTACTGTGCTAATGACCCTCAGCTCTATTTGAAACGTTCCTCCCTCACAGATTTAAAGTTCAATATTCATGTTCTCAATTGTATCCATGCATGGATAATGCAACACCATTTTAAGCGGGACACTTTGAAAACAGGTTTCCTCTTGACCTTACCATCCAAGTGTTGTATCCCACTTTAAACTTGTCTCAACACTTTCACAGTGCTAAACCACTGTGTGACCACTGTACAATGCACTAAATCGCTTGTCTTGTTCTTGAGTAAGAAACATAAGGAAACCGGAACAATTTGAACTCAAACTCCTAAAACGAATCAAACCTCTCTCCACGTCTGGAATTCAAACAAGTAGTTCAGGTCCTTGTACTCTTGGGCTCAAGTAATGCTCTACTCGCTGAAAATCTCAAACTGTCTCTTATCACTGTGAAAGCACCCTACAATTAGTGACCAGGCTGACCACAAGCTCTACAACGTTCGCCAATATCTACCCAGTTCTGATCTCACAAAAATGCCTTCTCATAGAGGCAAGGAGTATCTTTAAACTAACATGCACCAAGTGTAAAGCACGCCATTTTGGTACTTCAAGTTATCTTTCACAGAAAGTATTGCATCGGTAATTCAAAACATTGGTCAGACCTGTGATACCCTCCTTTTCAACCATTGTCTATAGGCAGAGTCTTCATTAGGTTTGCCACGTTTGATATTTCTTAAAGTCATGTTTACACATAAGGGTCAAAGCTCCAGTCATGGTTTTTTAAAGTGCTCTGTCACCTAATGGACTTGTAATACTTACTTTACTGGGCTGTTTGCAAACCTAAAGGTTCATGAATATTGCATTACGGCAATAAACCTCAAACACAACAACAACAACAATAATGGCATGAGTATATGCCAGCAAAGGTGACTATGTCTCAAAGTTTGTATTAATACATGGGGGTAGGGTGGAGGTACCTCGACCTTGGAGGTGCCAACTAGCACACAGGGACAACTGCCCAAGATCCGTGCGGTACAGTGTCCCATGTACCGCACGGCGGGATACCTTCAGGCACTTTATAGTGCTGAAACTCGGTGGCAGGAATTGGCAATACTAGCTTCGCCTACAGTCAGCGGTGCAACCTGGGGCTTGGAGTCCCCAACTCAGGTCATACAGGCAAATGCAAGCAGCATCCCGGATCCCACGCAGCAGAATACATTCAGGCACTTTATAGCACTGCAACTCGGTGATGGGAAGTGGCAATCCTGGCTCCTCCTACAGTCAGTGGTGCAACCTCGGGCTTGGAGTCCCAAACTCAGGTCACACAGGCAAATGCACACACTGTCCCGTGTCCCGGGATACCTTCAGGCGCTTTATAGCACTGTGGCTCAGTGGCGGGAAGCTGCAATTCTGGCTTCAACTAAAGTCAGCAGTGCAATCTGGGGCTTGAAGTCCCCAACTCAAGTCATACAGGCAAATGCACACAGCATCCCACATCCCGCGCCACAGGATACCTTCAGGCACTTTATAGCGCTGCGGCTCAGTGGCGGGAAGTGGCAATTCTGGCTCCTCTCACAGTTAGCTGTGACACCTGGGGTTTAGAATCCCCAACTCTGGTCCTACAGGCAAATTCACACAGCGTCCTGCGCCGTGGGAGACTTTCAGGTGCTTTTATAGCACTGTGGCTCGGTGGCAGGATGTGGTAATCCTAGTTCCTCCTACAGTCAGTGGTGCAACCGGGGGCTCGGAGTCCCCAACTCAAATCATATAGGCATATGCAACACAGCATCCCAGTGGATCCCTTCAAGCGCTTTGTAGCACTGCAGGTCAGTGGTGGGAAGTGGCAATCCTCGCTCCTCCTACAGTCAGCAGTGCAACCTGGGGCTTGGAGTCCCCAACTCAGGTCATACAAGCAAATTCACACAGCGTCCCAACACATTTTGAGTTCTGCAGGGTAACGCCAAGTGGCTACAGCAGGCCGAAGACATCCACGGTACACTTTGTGACTTATCAAGGTCCAAGTGACTGTGGAACATGAGAACAGCTTAAAAAAATGAAATAAACTTTTTGGGACGTGATCACTTCTAATTGTGGTGGAATGGAACCTGCGTTCATTAGGGATATTCACTTATGAACATTGGGCTTTCGTAGTTGAAAGAGAGGATTTAGCCCTCTCTCTTTGATATTGTTCTACGTGGACTTTAAGGACATTACACAATCATACTCTCACTCATCTCAGAGTAACATAAGAGCATCAGGTCATCCCATTTTGAATATAATTGGAATCTTTCAACTTAAGGAATCATTTGCTTTGCAGTTTTCTATTGAATTACGTTTGGGGTCATTATACTTTCAAAGCCTTGAAAAAGTCCCTAAGGTGAACAAAACACGTTTTGGCTAAATCATCTCTAAACAATGGTTATTGTAACATCCATATTGATTGTGTGAGCCTTAAAGGAAAACGGGATGCATTTAAAAAGAAAAAAATGAAACGTTTTCGTTTAATTTTTTAAGGGCAGGTAGTGGTCCCTGGGTCCACTGCCTGCCCTTAAAAAATATTTTTCCTTGCATTTGCAAGGGTGAAGGGGTTCCTGGGTACCCCTTCCCTTTTGCAAGTGCATTCCCACCCTCTTGAAGAGGGTGGTAATTTGCGAGTGTTTTGCGACCGCAATTGCAGTCGCAAAACATTCATACATGGGCTTGTTCTCGCTATTAGGAAGGGAACGCCCCTTCCTAATAGCGAGTCGGAACACCTATTTAGCGAGTCGTGAAAAAAATTGCGACTCGCTAAATAGGCTTTGTACATGGCCCATGCTGTTTTTGCATGCGCAAATGGGTTCGCAAACCCGTTTGCGCATGCAAAAACGGTCATACATCTAGCCCTAAATGCCAAAAGCAGAATAGACTACATATTAATTGATCTAGATTCATGGCCCAATTTGCATGATATGGAGGTCATTGAAAGAAGCAATAGCGATCATAACGCCCTGGCTCTTGAATTAAAAAATACCCTCATCTCACCAGCAACCAAAATCAGCACATACTGGACCCAACAACTATAACATCTAATGATGGTAATAAGGTAAATGGCAACAAGTTCAAATGAATAGGGAAACTCAACTGTGGTTGTACAGTTTAGTTATACATGCCCTCAACTTGGTTGGGAATTTAGCACAAAATGAGCAAGCTGTTATGCAAATACTTGCTGATTTGATAACTTCAATTAGGGATATCTTCTATCATACTCCCAGGTTTAGAATAGTAAGACGAAAAGAAGCAGAATGGTTCAATGTAGATTGTAAGCTTGCTAAAAGTAACCTAGTGTGGGCTGTGAAAAGTAGGGATAGAATAGCTATAGCTGAAGGAAGAAGATTATATAATCAAGCCCAGTCAAATGCAAAGAAAAGCTGAGAGGAGGAAATATGGTGTGATTTAGCCAGGGCGGCTCTCTTAACGAATTGCAAGTCCTTCTGGCATCTCCTTGCCAAAGGAGTACCTCACACCGCTAGTGAGGATGCCTTACATATACAGCCACACATCTGAGAGCAACACTTTTCTAAATTATACTTTGTACAAGTTGGGGATGTATTACAAGAAAATAAAACTGATAATAAGATGATAACACAAGCTAAGGGCATAATTTTGTGAGTCTTATTTACCATGGAGGAAACCCTTGCAGCTATTGCAAGTGTGAAAAAGGGGAAGGCACCCGGGTTGGAATGAATCCCGGGAGAGCTTTACTAGCTCAGAACCAATCATCTAGGGATATATCCTAAATTGAATTTCAAATGCAATAGCAAGGAGGGTAGAGATCCATGACACATGGCGGAGGCAGAAATTATCCCCATATAGAAAGGAGACAAAGGGGACCCAATTAATTACAGACTCATCAGTCTAATAGACACAGGACAAAAGAACATTTGTAAGCAGCTACTAACCAAAATACAGGCATGGATAGAGGAAGAACAGATTTTATCTCGCAGGCAGGTTTTAGGGTTCACATGAGCACCATAGACCAGGTGTTTCCATTTTTATTGATGTTATGGAAATGGGTTTTAATGGGTTAATGAAATTTATATGCGATGTTTGTGGACCTTAAATTGCTGTTCGATTTAATACCAAGGGGGAAATTGTGGACAGCTCTGAAAGAAATGGGGATGCCGCTAAATCTGTTAAACCTGGTAATCCAATCCATCTCCATGAGGGGAATTTCAATCAATCAATCAATCAATCAATCAATCAGGGAATTGTGAAGCAAGCTACTCACCCGTGAGGGTCTCAAGGTGCTGGGGGGGGGGGCGCAGCTTCGGTCAGTCGAAGAGCCAGGTCTTGAGGGGCTTCCTGAAGATGTGCAGAGTGGGTGCGTGTCTGATGTTGATCAGAAGCTCGTTCCAGGACTTTGCTGCGACGTAGGAGAAGGCTCTTCCACCTGTTCTGACTCGGCAAATGCACAGGGTTTCGGCGAAGGCGAGGTCGGTGGATTGGAGGTTTCTTTGGGTACGTGGAAGGCGATTCTTTTGTTGAGATATTGGGGTCCGATATTGTGGAGGCATTTGTGTGCTTGGGTGAGTATCTTGAAGGTTACTCTCTTCTCGACCAGGAGCCAGTGGAGGTCTCGCAGGTGTGGGGTGATGTGTTTGTGTCGGGGGACGCCAAGGACGAGTCTGGCTGCGGTGTTCTGTATGGTCTGGAGCTTGCGGAGCAGGGATTTGTTGATCCTGGCATAGAGGGGTTTCCGTAGTCTAATCTGCTGGTTATGAGTGCGTGGGTGACGCCTTTTCTTGATTCGGAGGGATCCATTTGAAGGTCTTGCGAAGGATGTGGAGGGTGTTGAAGCAGGTGGAGGCGATGACGTTTACCTGTCGGGTCATGGAGAGGTAGGAGTTGAGTATGATGCCGAGGTTCCGGGTGTGGTCTGTGGGTGTGGGAGGGCTGCCGAGGGTCGTGGGCCACCAGGTGTTGTCCCATGCAGATGGGGAGGGTCCGAGGACGAGGACTTCTGTCTTCTCCGAGTTGAGCTTCAGGCAGCTGCTGCTCATCCAGGTTGCGACGTCCTTTGTTTCTTCCTGGAAGTTGAGTCTGGAGGGGAGGGGGTCCTTGGTGAGGGAGAGGATGAGCTGGGTGTCATCGGCGAAGGATACTATGCTGAGTCCATGCTGTCTGACGATGGTGGCAAGGGGGGCCATGTAGATGTTGAAGAGCGTGGGGCTGAGCGATGATCCTTGGGGTACTCCGCAGCTGATCTCTGTGGGTTCGGAGAGAAAGGGTGGAAGTCTAATTCTTTGGGCTATGCTATGAGGAAGGAGCGGAGCCAGTCGAGGGCGGTGCCCTGTATGCCGGCGTCATGGAGTCTGGCGGTGAGAGTGCGGTGGGAGACGGTGTCGAAGGCTGCAGAGAGGTCGAGCAGGATCAGGGCCGTGATGTGTCCTTGGTCGAGGAGCGTGCGGATGTCGTCTGTGGCGGCAAGTAGGGCAGTCTTAGTGCTGTGGTTGCTGCAGAATCCGGATGGATGGGGTTGAGGATGGAGTTCTCTTCTACGAATTTCGTTAGTTGGACATTGACGATCTTTTCTGTGACTTTGGCCGCGAAGGAGAGGAGAGAGAACGCGAAGTTTATGCAAAACTCCAACTCCACAGCGGAGCGGAGTTCAGCCCCGGATCCTCCCCACCTCCACCCCCCTCAATAAATATTTTTAAAATTAAAATTAAAATTAAGGTAAAAATTAAACACACTTACCTTTATCGCGGCGTCTCCGGGCTGCCCTCCTCCTCCTCGCCGTGGTCTCTCCTGCTGGTCTCTCCTGCAGAATCCCCTACGTCAAACATACGTCATGGTAGGACTACGTCTGACGTAGGGGTTTCAGTTTGCAGAAGAGACCACGGTGAGGAGGGGGAGGGCAGGCCGGAGGCGCCGCGATAAAGGTAAGTGTGTTGAATTTTTACCTTAATTTTGATTTTAAAAATATTTATTGGGGGGGTGGAGGCACGGAGCGGAGCTCCACGGAGTTTTTGCCCAGCTCCGTGGAGCTCCACATAGAGCAATTACGCCAGCTCTGCCCGGGCCTGATGATGAAGAGTTCCTTGGAGTTGCTGGTGTTGGCGTGGATTTTGTTACGGATGAAGGTCCTCTTTGTAAATCTGATGAGTTGGTGGTATTCTGTCATGGCTTTCTTGTAAGTGGAGTGGTCTTCCGAAGTTTTGCTGTTTCTCCAGTTCTTCTCGAGACGTCTGCAGGTGCGTCTGGCTTCTTGGAGGTCGGTGGTGAACCAGAAGGCCTTTCTGGGTCACTGTCTGTCAGGGTTGCTGAGGGAGCTTGTCAGCGCAGTTGGTGATCCATCTGTGAAGTTCTTTGGCTGCGGAGTTGGCATCGGAATTTTGTATGAGTAAGGTGGGGCAGGGATGGCAAATTGTGTCAACAAATCAATTTAGCCAGTGGAGTCCAACAGTGATGTGTTTTAGCTCCTTCATTGTTTACGCTTTACATTAATTGGGTTATTAAAATGTAACACTGGTGTAATGGCAATTCACTGAAACTGGCTGGACAGCAAATACCAGCTCTCTTATTTGCTAATGACATGCTGCTAATCTCAAAAACCCCTATGGGTTTACAAAATATTTTAGATAGGTTTTCAGAGGCATGTATATTTTATGGTTTGGAAATAAACAGGTCCAAAAATAAACTTACGACTTTCCATCCTCATAGGTCCTTCAAGGGGAATATTAAGGTTGGCTCATGGATTTTAGAACCAGGTAAGGATTTTGATTACCTAGGAGTAAGGATGGAAAGTAACCTATTCTGGACAGCCCACATTACAAAGAGCCAAATGACCCTACAACATGTGGTGACGGCAACTATAAAGAAAATGAACAGATCCAGAACAGGCCAAGTATCCCCATGTTAGATATTTACCATGCTAGGGGGCTTAGCGCTGCCCTGTACAAAGCAGAACTCTGGGGGTCAGTTTCAATTAAATGGATGGAAAAGAGAGAAAATCAGTTTATTAGAGCCATATTATCTATGCCAAAGAGTGCACCACTTGTACCAAAGCACCTTGACCTAGGCATGAAGAACATTACACATATTGCAGCCTTAAAGCCGTTAGTTTATCGGGTTAAAATCTAGATGGGGGAAACACAGATCCCCATTAAACAAGCTGTACTTGAGGTTATTGGATGCCTGGTTTAAATATGTTAAGTTTTGGTTGCTCAAATGTAGTCTACAGTATTTCTGGGATAAACCAGAAACTCTGGATAGAGGTATGCTGGCCACACTAAAGGCCAGATACTGGGCTCATACCCTGGAAAATTGGTTGTTTACAACGGCACATGGCACTTTAACAAATTATTTTATTGAAGTTAAATGTATTGTTAGCTAACAAATCATTTATGGGTCATATAGAACCCTCTACTGGAAGGACATTGTTTTTAAAATGTAAATATGGTATTTTACCTGTAAATGCAGTAAAAGCAAAATGGAACCAAAGTCCCATTACACCAGCATGTATGGTATGTAACCATACCCTAGAGTCTGTTGAGTACTTCATGTTCTTCTGTCCTGCTTATACTAAAACTGGGAGGAGGTGGATAGTGCCAATTTGACGGATTCTATCTATTAATCGATTAGCAGAGGTTACCCGTATTCTTAGATCAGAAAACACTAAATGGCTCTTGTATGCAGTATCCAGATATTTTTGTATGCATGGCGGATCCATTGTAAAGCACTGACATCTACTTGTTATTGGGTAGACAATATCTGGACTTAGGCGTTTGCCTGCATGTATTAATATAACTTAAAAGAGTTTTGTGATAATTTATGCACTTTTAAATTATTGCTGAAATGTGATTTTTTTTTTTTACATGAATGTACTACATTATTGCGTTAGGTACGGGTACAAAATGACTGTATGTGCCTCTGATTGCTTTTATGCTCCTATAATACATTGCTGAATTGCGAGTTATTTTAACAGTTGGATATGTTTTATTATTGTTTTAAGTATGGGTGCCAAATAGTCAAATGCCACCTTTGATATATTTTGAGAACTGAAATGCTCATATCAAATATAGATGACTGCCCCAAAGTTTATTTTTTCACCTGCGGGGAATCTAGATACAATTGTAAAGTTTTTTAAGATATTGTGGAACTCTTATACTTGGTGCTGCTTATAAATGTGCTCATATAATCTTCCTTACATATGAGAGGCTCGCAGTATGGGAATGCTAACTAGGAACCAATCCTTGCGCTTTGACTTGATTTTTACCATTTAATTACAACAATCTGCCTGAACCCACGATGATGATGTACTAAATCTAGACTGTGGGGCCGATTCCGATTCGGGCCGGAAAACGTACCGACCGACTCGGAGCCGGAATTAATTCCGACCGACACGTACCGGTGCCGCCCGACCCGCAAAGTACGATGAGAAGCGTGCAAAACCCGACCGACGCGTACGGAACACAAGCCGAACGACCGAACCGCGAGGAAAACAGCCATCCGGCCGGAAAACCACACGAATCGAACCGACCGACCCGCACCAGGAAGAATCCCGAACAAAACGTACCCGCGAACTCCTACCCGCCAAGTACGATGCAACGCGTGGAAAACACGACCGAGTCGCACGGGGCCCAAGCCGTACGACCGACACGCATACAAAACTGCGAGC
>CAWUFW010022550.1:0-92928 GCA_963921515.1 Calotriton arnoldi | reverse complement strand
CTTCGGGAAGAGGAACGCCAGTACCACACAGAAACACCCATACCACCCTGCACATATGAACAAGACATATAAAACGGAACACCAAAGAGCCCGGGGACCGACAACAGGTGGCCCAAGAATAACATTCACACACAAGGCCCAACGCAGAGCGGAAAGGCAGCCTGCCGCCCACACAAGGGAGAGCAGACAGCACTGAATGACCTTCCATTCCAACTTCGAAACCACAGCCCTACGACAGAAGCCGGTGAATACAGCCATTGTCCAAGAATAGACCAACACAGGCATGCCGAGAGACCGACCACAGGGCAGATAGCGCATATCACAGAAGCACACAACGGACGGGGAAGAAAGAAGAAAACACTCCCCCATGTCGGCCACATGCAAGTTAATTGGAAGGAGTCACACAGCACTGACCTTGAACTGTCTGAGAAGCATGTGGGAAGAGGGCCCGTGTCCTCCAAACAAGCCAACAGAACACAAGTCCTGTCTCCCTACGACTACACAGAGCTCACAGCAACCTCGGAGCGTGCACATTGCAGACTGCACACACAGCCGGAGCACGCCACCACAACGCACCGCTGCGAAATGGCAACCGCAACACACCTACCCAACTACGCCGAACAGCTCAAGCTGTACAAAACCAACCTGTTTCATACATTGGGATGCGATCTCCTGTCCCTGCTGAACGTAAGTTACCGACTGACTTACCGCATCACATTGTTCAGCTGCGTCATGCCCGTCTTCTACTGTCGGAGGTGTCCCTACCAGCATCCCGTCGAGATATGCCTCTCCAACCCGGCATGTCTGAAGGCGGACCTGCTACCACTACTCCTCCCTCTGGACGCACACGACAGGGCCTGCTCTGCCTATGGGGGCATGGCGTATGTGGCCAACATCGCACCCGCACTGAAATGGGACCACTGTGCCTCCACACGACGGATCATCGATAACAGCTACATCGAATGTCACCCAGCATGCCCCATCATGGTCCTCCAAGGGACAACTTACGAACAACACCTTGACAGCCACCATCCGCTTCATTGGCTGGCAAACATGTACACCACCAATGACATGGAAGCCCTGCTGGACGGCATCGCATACCTGACAACCTGTAAATACGTCGGACCACAACGCAGGTTCCCGAGTGACCTATGATGTCCAACCCCGCACCCATGCTTAGCTTCCGCACGGACTGGCCAGTCACCACCACAACAGCCATACCAAACGACCGGCAACTGTAACCACACCATCAACGACATCGCCATGACATCGGATATGACCGGGACATGCACACTGTTCCCCATCACATCCAGGAACACCGCATGCATCGTGGGAGGCAGTGGCATGGGCTCTGTGTATCGCACCCACATGGACGGAACTGCACGAACAACCAGGACACGACATGGATCCAGCGCCCATGGACACACACACCGCTCAGTGGACATGAATAGGTCGCCTGGAGTCTGTGGGTGCTGCACCCCTCCCACCCCCGCCCCGGGAATCCCATACCAGGACCTTTGCATGGACGACAAGTGCATACAACAACAACACGACCCCAGTGACTGTGACATGTCCAGTAACCACCACAGTGCAACAACAAGTGGCACGCCGCTGCATGCACGCAAGCACATGCCCTGATGTCATCTCACATGCACGCGTGCATGAGGAACAACCGCAGCAAACCTGTCACATGGAACTGAGATGGACTGTGCCCATGATGCCAAGCGGTCTGGTAGGCTACATGTATACCGTCTGTGTCAAAGTCCGCAGCTCCGCAGCTATACGTAAATGTACATTAGCACAGCCTTGGCCAAGCAGATGTCACTCTGAAGCCCACATCCCACATGCAACAGCCAATCACATGTAACCCCACACCCTATCCCATTTGCAATCATGCTCAGTATATCCTCAACATGTATTCCGCTGCCAGTAGTGTCCACTATACTGCATCACAGAGGACAGAAGACTCAATATAATGTTTGAAACCAAAACTGTCTCCGCTGACTCATTTCACAAGTACGAATGAGAGAGGATGAGAGTATGTAAAGTACACGGCAGTCGTGGACATGACCATGTAGTCCACTGGTATTGGATGTCAACGCAAATGAGTAGCACTACTGTGGAAGACACACATGTGTCGTGTGAAGTCGTATGGACGCAGTGCTCAGGTGGGTGGGTGCGACGGGTAGATGCGCACATGCCAAGTTGGAGCACGCCGTGTTGGGAGGGGTCATGAACAGTACACCACCGCTTCCCTGGGCATTGTGAGAGGACACCTGTCGGGGGAGTGAACACGTGTGTGCACAGCAGCCGGGCACACGTACAAAGCGGTACCAGGCGCACCTCAGCCCACCCTCTGTGGACAAGCTGGATCCTGTTGTGCGCCCGCCATGCCCCTTGACAAGGCACACACAGCCCCAGTCGACCAGGTGTAACCCCAACATAGTCAATCCGCACAGGCGATACAGGGCACGGGATGGCAGTGGAGCATGGTGTGTGAGAGGTCTCCTCGCGCTCCTCCTGGTCATATCACGCAGGCAATAGAACCTCAACGTCTAGCATGGCACAAGTCAAATGGAAGTGTAGGGGGACGCACCACAGCACGAGCAGCACTGACGTCACGGGAGGTGGCTCGCACCATCCCATCCATTGCCCATCATACCAACCACGCCACATGCCATTGCGACTAAGTGCAAGCGCGTGCGCCACCACCCCCGAGCCCTCCCCAGAGAGGCCAAAGAGTGAATGTGTGGGCCATCAGTCACAGACGGACGTGGCCTGGCCGCAAGGGCAGCCACAGCCACTGGGTGTCGCAGGTGGCGGATCCGGAAGGCGAAGACTGTGATGCATAGTCCATGCAGGCCGGGTCTCCATTTGGGGCACCACGCAGGTGGACGGCGTCCCGCAACACATCATACCCTGAGACAGCCCACTCGTGCAACTGGACCCACACATACACTCCTTGCCCTCTCTGGTGCGAGCTTGGGGCTGCCTGTGCAAGCGCTAGCCTCGCAGGTGAGCATGCATATTGGGGGAGCGAGGGGAGGACATGAGGGCTGGGGCGAAGATGACTGTATCACTGTCAGTTAGTACAAGGGATGACCCAGATGTGGAAAGGAAGAGACGTGTCCCATGTGTACTGCAACTAGTCGCCAATACAACTACCCCCCCATGTCCGGAATGTAAGCCCGCACCTAGGCCCGCCCATCCGCCACATCGAACATACCACCAGCACGACAACCTTCCCATTCGAAACACTGACTGGGGTGGCGACCAGTGTACAATCATGTGTAGCCTACCCACGCGTACATGTGGGCCCTCCATGATCCATGTCACCTGCGGCAAAGTCATGACATGCGCAATGAGGGAAGTGAGGAGAGCTGCCCGCCCCACGCGCAGAAGGTGCATCAGCTCCACAGACCCTACAGCGAGTCCAGCAGGGGTCACATGTGCAGGGGCAGCTGTGCCTGGTGTGAAGGCACATGCATATAGACAGCACATCGACCAATGTGTAGTCTGCCCACATCTACAGTCCATCATCATGCGGACATAGGAATTGAACACAGGGCAACACATCTTAGTGGGTGCACCCACCGTGACCAACAATGCGCAATCATCGACGTACCCGCCCTGTGCATGGCCCCCCACCCAACGGAGGCACATCCAGTGCCACCATCCCACACACACAAGCCTTCCACGGAACATGCTGTGTCCAATGGTCAGTACAGAGTCAGCGCCCATCTGGTGGATCCTGAACAGGAGACACATGCACACACATGCCAGCTCCCACTATGTACGACTGCCACCTGGCACGTGCAATGTAACCTCTCACCTGTGACGTGTGACTGCAAGCACACAGCCGTCTTGGCATGGGGCTGTCAATGTGGACACCTGTCAATGTTTCGGGAGGTGTGATCCGTACAGTGCTGTACATAGGGTGCAGTGCTGACACCTACTACTGTCTCATATCCCCTCGTGCCACAGGTCCCACTTGTTTTGGCCGCTCAGCCTGTGCCCACATCGTCGTCGTCGTGTGCCATACTCATCCAGCCGCGGAAGCAGTTCCATGCTCAGCAGACATTCATGTTGCCGTGGCGTTGCCGCTTGACGGATATGCAGTCAGTCCCCATCAGCACGCCCGCAAGTCATTGGGGCCTAGATCCCCATGTGCATGCACATGGCAGTGGTTTGTATCACTAGCCATTGCCATTGTTGGGAGACCTGTGTAAGTGTATTGTGGCCGTGCCGTCCCAGCTTGACAGCTGGGCTGTGGCTCATGTGCTTGCTCAGTCATGTCAGTGATGTGTATGCGAAATTGCTATGTGTCGTGTTGCATTGACATGTGTCCTCTGCCATTGTCCCTAGGCGGAGACCGAACATTGACCGCCCATACCAATTGCTGGCGGACATGGACGATACAGAGGTTATTAGGAAGTTTCGGCTGGACAGGCCAACCCTGCATCGACTGTGTGCCATGTTAGAACCCCATCTCCGTCCCCGCAGGGTGTATCCGACTGCTGTCACCCCCACGGCTAAGGTGATGGCCGCCATGCATTTCTTCGCCACTGGGTCATTCCAGCACACAGTGGGCATTGGAGGAGGGATGTCCCAGCCCATGTTCAGCAAGGTGCTGAGGGATGTACTGGCAGCCATGATGCTGTACCGGAACAGGTACATCCGCTTCCCCAGGGCTCGTGAATTGGCGGCAGTGAAGGGTGCATTCTATGCCCTTGGCAGAATCCCACACGTCGTTGGAGCCATTGACTGCACACATGTCGGCCTTGTTCCACCACAGGCCACTGAGCACCTGTACCGCAACAGGAAGCACACGCACTCCCTGAATGTGCAAGTGGTGTGCCTTGCGGACATGGTGATCACCCACGTGTGTGCAAAGTTCCCAGGCTCGGCCCATGACGCACACATAATGCGCAACAGCATCTTGCCACGACTGATGTCCAATATGCAACAGGATCGTGCCTGTATTGTCGGTGAGTATGTGGAGTGGTGTAGCGTGCTGGCTGTGCGATGCTGTCCCCTGTCCAGTTGGATTAGCAACGGTTCTCTGTGTCCCTCACACCCAGGTGACTCTGCGTATCCGAATGGGGCATGGCTGCTCAGTCCATTGAGGAATCCTCGCACCCCAGCAGACGATCGCTACAATGAGGCACATGGGAGGACCAGACGTGTGGTCGAGCGTACCTTTGGCCTCCTCAAGTCCAGGTTCAGGTGCCTCGACCGCACCGGGGTGCGTTGGCGTACTCCCCACAGAAGGTGTGCCAGATAGTGGTGGCGTGCTGCATGCTGCACAATCTGGCCATTCGGAAGCAGATCCCCCTCATCGTGGATGACGGAGATCAACCAGGGCCCCAGCCCGCAGACCAGGACAGCTCGAGTGAGGAGGACAGCGGAGAGGAGGAAGCTGGTAATGTGCGGCAGCAGCTCATCGTCCGCTACTTCACTTGACGGTGAGTGTCCATGTTCGACGGCTGATGTGGCTGTATCTGTGCAGGTGTGTGTGTGCTGTGTCAGGGTGGCCGTTTGTTCACTGCGTGCTGTGTGTCAACGCTCCATGGCCAGGGTAGTATGCCACTGTTGGTGGCTGTGGCATTGTGCCCTATTGCTCTGTGCGATGTGTGTACATTGCTTGTAGTTGTTGACATGTACTGTGTGATGGGTGTGTGACACACTCATTGAATGTGCTCCTGTTCTGTCTCCCACCCCTAGGTCCCTACAGGCCCTCCGGTTCCATTGCCATGCCACGCATCAGGTGCCTTTCCGCCCAAGGTGGCCGTTGTATTCCGTACAATTAAAACACAGGGCACAAACAGCAGTTAGTGAAAAAGGTGCATTTATTACTAACTGTGACATGTGATTGTGTGTAAGGTGATGACAAAAGTGGTGCGTGCAGTGACAATGAGCTGTCGGTCATGGCTGCGTGATGATCAGGGTGTACCCACTGGTTCTATGTCCATAGTCCAACACACACATGCCATCCAGATGGCTGTGTGGAGTGGGATCGTAGTCTAAGTCAATGCAGTGGCTGGTCAAGGAAGGCTGGCGGAAGGCTGGCTGGCTGCCTCACTTGCGTCTGGAGCGTGCGAAGTCCTCCCGGGAGATCTGTTTCCTCTTCGGACGGCCCCTTCCACGTTTGCGAGGGGGTGCCTGCTTGCGACATGCTGGTGGTTGAGGTGTGATCACTGGCTGTGGACGCAGGGGAACTGGACACTGCTGCTCCACCCTGCGCCCCGGCAGGTGGTGGCGGAGGGGGAGCTGCTGTCCCTGGCTGTGACCTCACCGCCACCACCAGCTGTCCCATGAGGTCCACGATTTGGCCCATACGGGCGTCCATGGACCTCAGCACCCCCAGCACCTCACGCGTGTCTGAAGCAGACCGGACCCATTGTCCTTGGGCCTCTTCATAGGCCCCAAGGACTCTGGCCATGTGAGGCAGGGCATGGCTCCCAGGGGAGGCTGGCGTTTCCCTGACCCTGCTCCTCCTACCAGTCCTGCTGCCACCGGCCTGCCCACTAGCCACATTGCTCACCACGGTCCTCGCTGTGGCTCCCAGGGTGGATCCAGTCGTCCGGGCCACCACCTGCGCTGGGGCTGGTGCCAGCGAAGACGTGGCGGTGGTGGCGGCGGTGGTGGTCGGTGCGGCGATGGTGGCGGTTGCGGCAGTGGTAGTGGCCACAATGACCGTGGGTGTGGCCGCAACGACAGTGGCAGCAGGGGGCTGGGAATGTTCAGCAGCCCTGGATGATGGGTTGGTGGGTAGGAGGGGTCCTGGGAGCGGCTGGGCCCTGCCACACCAGATGGGCCTGCTTGGTTGTCCGTGTCCAAAGAGGAGGACAGATCCTCCAGATCCGTGTGTCCTCGTTGGGGGCTTGTAGGCTGGCTGTGCTGGCTGCTGGCTCCATCCCCAGCATCCAGCAGTTCGTCACATGTGGAGAGAATGAGATTTGTTATTGTGTTGCACCTGGCGAAGTATGTATTTGTCGTCTGACATTGACAGTTCGTGCAATCTCGTACATGGGTTTCCCGGAGGCGTGTGTGTGGCTGTAGCATCTGTAGTTGTGTGTGCTTGGCAATGGGACTGTGTGCTGTGCACATGTGGCATGGGACGGATTGGCCATGCCGATGGGTGTGTTGCTGTGCCCCTACTTATTGTGACTCTGGTGTATGCGGGCTCCTGGCCCATCCTGGGTCTGGTTTGTACTTTGCTTTTGGGGTTCAAATGGAACGCTTAGGAACGCATATGGCAACATGGGGGCTATGCCCCAGATTCGCATTTGGGAGGGGATATGCTTTTGGGGTTCAAATGGAACGCTTAGGAACGCATATGGCAACATGGGGGCCATGCCCCAGATTCGCATTTGGGAGGGAATATGCTTTTGGGGTTCAAATGGAACGCTTAGGAACGCATATGGCAACATGGGGGCTATGCCCCAGATTCGCATTTGGGAGGGGATATGCTTTTGGGGTTCAAATGGAACGCTTAGGAACGCATATGGCAACATGGGGGCCATGCCCCAGATTCGCATTTGGGAGGGAATATGCTTTTGGGGTTCAAATGGAACGCTTAGGAACGCATATGGCAACATGGGGGCCATGCCCCAGATTCGCATTTGGGAGGGAATATGCTTTTGGGGTTCAAATGGAACGCTTAGGAACGCATATGGCAACATGGGGGCCATGCACCATATTCGCATTTGGGAGGGAATATGCTTTTGGGGTACATGCTGTGAGCCATGGGTGCCGAACGTGACATGTGTTGTGGCAGCATGACAGTGCATGGTTTGAGGTGTGTGCATGCTTGACATGGCCTGCATATTTGCTGTCTGTTGTGATTACTGGACATGGCATTGGACGCATCGTTATGAGTGAGTGATGGTTGTGTGCCAGCCAACGTATTGCAGTTGTCCCATCTCCTTGGTGTGCGTGCTGCCCTGTGCCATGTGCATCACTGCAGTGCTCGGGGGGTGTGGCCCATGTTGTGTGTTGTTGCTCACAGTGTGTCGTGCACTTCATTGACTTCTGGCACATGGTTGGTCATGGGCATGTATCTTAGCGTGACTGCTGTATGTGTGGCAGCTGTGCGGATGACATGCCTTTCATGAGACTGGGGCTGACGGATGGGATGGATGGTATGTTGTTTGTGCATGGTGTGTCTGTGTGTTTGATGGGTTCAGTGGTGTTCGTGTGCATTTATGTTGTTCCGCTCTGTTGCGTCTAGTGTTGTTTGTCTTACATAGGCGTAGTTGTGGGGTGTGTGGTTGACAGGCAGTAGGGGCTACATGGACAGGACTTCAATGGTGTTTCGGTTGTGTGTGATGAGTTGCACAGTGGCTGCCGTGTGGGACTATATTCAGTGTGGCTTGTGCATGCAGACGTGGCTCCTTGGGTGTTGCTATGTCTGTGATGGGTCATGTGGGTGTGAGTCTGTTGTTCATGTCCGTGTGCACATTGTTCACTTGTTCGTGACGGTGGGCGGTGCTGCGTGTTCGTCTGCTACGTGACATGTCCCATGTGTTGGTCGTGTTATGGTCCTCATGCCTCCAGTTATCCAGCCCTGTCCAGTTTCCCACCTGCAAGTTGTTCGTGCGTGCACTGTACTGGATGCCACATGGCTCTAAGTGGGGGTGCTCCATGTTGCAGGTCTGTGGGGGTGGGGGGGTGTTGTGGGTCGTGGGGGTGGCTGGACACCCACTGACACCGATTGCTGTGGACCGTGATGTCTGCCTTTCGGCTGTCGTTGTGCACTGCGGTGGCTGACACGTGGCTGTGGGGTGTGGGGATGCTCCTCCTTGCTGTGCTGTGGGACTGGGGCCTGGTGTGTGTTGTACTTGGGCTGTCCACCGTCCCACCCACTGCACTTTGTGTTCCTGCCACTTACCTGTTACTTGTCGGTTAGTGCAGCTGTGGCGGACACATGGGTGTGGTGGGTGCTCGTTGTGGCGCTTCTGGCATATTTGGGGACCTGTTGGTGGTTACGTGGCTGGCTTAGTGTACACATGTCCCCACGCATCTTACAGTTGTTCGGTTTGGGCTGTGTGTGGTAGTGTCTGTTGCATGTGTGTGTGATGTGTTGTGTATTGTGTGCTGGACATGGGGGTGTTTGTCCCTGGGAGCTGTGGCATGGTGGTAGTGCATGTGAGTACATAGCGGTGTGCTGGTATACATTAGTTTGTACTTACCAGCCTCCACTCCCCTGCTAATCCGGCGAGGATCTCCGGATGGATTACGACTCGCACCTTCTCCTCCCACGCTTTGAAGGTCTTAAAGAGCGCGGGATTCCCTCCGCCAGTGACGGCAGCCAGCTCTCTGTTTTTGCCCTCCTTCTTCTTGACCAGGCTCTTTACGTCATTCCAACGTTTGTTAATCTCGACTCTGTTCCTGGGCAGGGTCCCGACTGCATTGACCTGGTCTACGATCCGGTTCCACATTCTGTTTCTGGTGGCTAGTGGTGTGTGCTGGACCATGTTCCCATAGATTTGTGGGTACACCTTGATGATCTCGTCGACCATGACCGTCAGCTCCATGGGCGTGAACTTGGGCATTCTTTGTGGTGCCATGATGTTTGTGGTGCTGGATGCGGTGTGTGTTGTGTAATGTGCAGGGGGTTTGTGGTGCCGGTGTTTGGTGGTGGTGGTGGTGGTGGTGGTGGTTGTGATGTGTGCGTTTCTGTGGTGTGCTGCTGTCCTTGCTGTGTCACTGTGTCCTCTCCTCTCCTCTCTGGTTTGCAATGTAGCAAGGGGTTGTGGTCTGTGGGAGTGCTGCTTTTGTACTCACCTATGTGGGTGTGTCCTCATGGTCTGTTGTTTTCAGGTGTGTTGTGTCTGGGGTTCTGGCCTTTGTATTTTTTGTTTGTCCGGGGGGTGTTTTCGGGATGTGTACTGTGCTTGTGTATTTGTGCGTGCCTTGCTGTGTGGACTTGTTGGCCATGTTGTGTGCTATTGGTTTTGTGTGCGGATGGTTTCTGTGCAGGTACGTTGGCGCCATGGCTTCTGCCGTGTCGATTCTCATCGGCGTTGTTTGCGCTGGCGGGCGGTATATTTGTGGTTTTTCCGCGCTCATGTCGGTGCGATCGTAATTTCACGTGCGGTGTGTCGGCCGTGAGGGCGGGCGGTTTTGTGTTGTCGTGCGTGTTTCCGTCCGTGGCGGGCGGTTTAACTCCGACTCGGACGTTGGCGGGCGGTATTTTGTGTGCTTTTTCCGCCGATGGCGGTATTCGGTTTGTGTAATCGTAATGGCGTGGTCGGTGTTCAGGCGGTGTGTGCGGGCGGATTTTTGCCGCTTCCATGCCTGGCGGAATTATTTACGCCGGGTATCGTAATGGACCCTAAAATAATTATTAAAAATTATTAGTAAGTATATATATTATATATTATATGTATATGTTTAATTAATTTTTACATTACATATATATTACTTGTAATTTTTAAACATTTTAAAATATTTTTAACTGTTTATTTTAATTATATGTATTATTTACTTTATTTTACATTATTTTTTTAACTTAAATAAAAACGATATTTTTAACAACGATATTTTTGACATCGAAATTTTTTTTCTATATATTTTTGTACTTACCATAATGTAGATAGGATGTTGATATTCTTGACTTCGATATTCTTGCGTCGATATTTCTGTAGGTCGATATTCTGACCTTCGATATTTAGTCAGTAATTCACGGGGAGCCAGTGGAGTTTCCTGAGGTGGAGTGTGATGTGGGTTCGTAGAGGAAGGCTGAGGATGAGTATGGCTGCAGCGCTCTGTATGGTCTCTGTAGTGGCTCTAGATCTTTCTTCTCAACTGAAGCTTACAGATGTGAATTGAGCATGTGGAAGTGATCTATGTCATGGGTGACATCCAGTGAGCCATAAGGGTCTTCCCTTTTCCAACTGATGTATAACATGCATTTCCACCCCCATTACAGGTACTGCATGAGGTGAGCATTCATATTTTTGCTGATGAGGAGGAAATTTACATACAATTGTAGATTAAGTAGGGCAAGTGGGAAGTGTAACTGTATGCCTGAATGGAACCAAGATGGAGATATTTTAGTAGGAGAAGTTCCAGAGTAGATCTCCATCAAATAGCCACTTAATATAGGAACACTACCCTTTCTCACTCTATTTCCCACGTTGTAGGGAAGGCAAAATACAGAGGAATGCAGTTCAATTCAAGCATGTGGTTGAAACCTCAAGTCAAAGCTCTTATCAATGGTGTGAATTAACAGTGTTTCAGGGTCTTCGGACTTCTCACTACTAGCCTTTGGGTGGAACTGACAAGAGCCCTGGTGATGGTGCATTAGGATAACAATTTATATGGTTTACACCTAGTTTCTCAAACAACTCTGACAAAATGAAAGTTTACAGAGCCAATTCCCCATGAAACATGCCCACATGAATCCAGCTCGAAAAATACTCCATTGAATCCCTCAGTGGAATTGAAAATACATTTTACATTTTTATTAACCATTTCCAAAGCTGTCTGAAGTAAATGCCAATGCGTATATTATCAACAGAGAATATAGTTAGACTAGATCACACCAAATCACAGAACATATTCAAGCTCCAAAAACATAGAGGCAGGTACCGCGAGTGCATGGGCCAAATCTTAGGAACTAATCAATGCAAACAATGAATCCAAATAAGAGAGAAGAAGCCATCCATTTGCACTTCAGGAAACTTCTGAAAATAAGTTAGTCTTGCGAACATTTGATTACAGTCATGCCTAAGGAAAAACTGTGATCAAGAAATATCAAATGGAAGTCAAAACTCATATCCAGAAGGCTAATTCTACCCCACTACACACTTTTAGAACATTTTACTTGGACATTTATAGTGTTTCTAAGTGGCGGAAGGAGCTCTTAAATGCTTCATGAAATTCCTAAATACATAATAAATGAATACATGCTGTATTAAGTTTGAACTGATATATATTTTGGAACTAGTATCTCTGAACACACAAATTAATGGTAATATGTTTTTTTAATCAAATCGATTTAGAGCACAGGATATCAACTGATACTCCTAGATTTGAACCTGGAAGCTAAAGACATTAATTAATTATAAAGCATATAGATGTTAAAGACCTTTCTAAACTTCTACTAAAGGCTTGAGCTAAATTCCTGGTGCTCTGGAGAGCCACTTCCACAGCTTTAACCAGCTTTCACAAATTTGAGTTCCCTGACTTGTGGAAGTAGACTTTTCCTTTAAGCCTCTCCCGATGGCTGCTGGGAGCCACTTCGGGGGAACATAACAATGGAAGCATGCCCATTTTCCTGTGGTTTCATGGTGGAAAAGCATCCACGAGGTGAGAGTATTTTAAATGTACTCACAATATATGGATACATTTCCAACAATGGCATTTAAATGCCTTTGATATTTCTCCCTGCACATCAGGGATATCTTCATGGTTTTCTGTGGTTGCCGTGGTGATCTTGCACTGAAGTGAAAACACTTTCCATGGTCCCAGTCTACCCATCTTAAATCAGTCAGTCCACACCATTTAATTTCCGGTGATTCATGGCCTCCAGAACAGATATCATAAATTCAGAACCAGAGGCAGCTCTGCCAGTGAGCATACCACTCTTCTTCATCCTCTAAATTAGATGGTGGAATGAAGAGATGGCTGCATGTTTTATGGATGGCTCATTCTCGCCACCTCTAACTGATACCCTTAATCTTTCAAGCTGGCTACTATCAAGTCCCACACAAGCAAAGCGTGTTCCCTCAACAGACTTATCTAACAGGGCTATAGAAAACCATGCACCCAGATTGTCATGTCCTGAATTTGACAATAAGTTACTGAGTACCAGAAACTTGTCAGCACTTTACATACAAAACACACTGTATTAAATATATGCCCTATTTTGAGTGAAGGATCAACGTTTTAATTTATGGGGAGGAAGGATTGACTACATAGTTTACTACATTTCAATAGTGTCTGAGGAACAAAGATGTATTTTCTCTCATTGAAAAATGTAAGCTTGATGTTATCAAAATAAAAATAACCGGGGGGCGTGGCTTGGAGCCCGGCGGACATGGAGGCACCCGAGTGAGGCTCCCGGCTCGGAGCGGACGCATCGCGCTTAAAATGCAATATCCTGAGCGATGCATGAAGAACTTCAGCGGGTGAACGGGTGAGCGCTGTGATGCGGTCCCTTTCACCGCTGCTCCGATATCCCTGAGGTGCTTATTTTTTACTTTTATGCGCGTCTGAGGGGTCGCGATGTAACGGCCGCCATTTTGTTTTATTCTCACGGAGCAAACGCTCTTCTAAACTCCTAAATAGCGGTTTTTTATTGTATTGCAAAAGGGCATGGCAGGCTCATTGGCGCTTGGGCAACATCTTCTCTTTTTTCAGCAGAGACCTAATGCAGCACGATAACTCATTCGCACCTCACCTTTTCTATCAACACTGAGGTGATGTGAAACGGCCGCCATTTTATGACTTATCATCAAATTTTGTGCGATTGATCCTCTTTATGGACAAAAAGCACGCTGGCTACACCGTTATTCAATTCATCTTCAGGGTTCATTTGGTGGCGACGACTCAAGAGTCTCCAGTCATATAAGGGCTTTCAAGACTCTTTGCTTAGTTGCACCTTTGGCTCCTAGCACTCTGGAGTGGTCCTCTTCTGTTTCATATTGTTGGATGGGCAGAACAAAAGGTACCCTCTCTGCTATTCCGAAACCAAAGCGCATCTTCATCAAAAATTCAACAATTTTCTCTGAACTCTCTCGTCTGGAAAATTCTGGGGTCCTTGATATTGATCAGTGCAGCACAAACATGGAACCTACGCAGGTAGCAACAGGAAAGTCCAATGTGAAACGTCTAAAAAAGGACCCTCCTCACCACCCAAATTGGATGCTCCAGTCTCCATGGAATTAATACTTCAGGAAATAAGAGCTCTCAGACCTTTTGTGGAAGAAACAAGTGCCAAACTACAAACCTTTTCAGACAATTGGTTACAGCTGGACGCGAGACTCACAACGGTGGAGCAGAATGTTTCCTCCTTCCAAAGTACCACCAAAGACGTATACTCCTTGCATTCTCAAGTATCTTCACTACAAAAACAGGTCGAGGACTTGGAAAATCGAAATAGGAGGAATAACATACGCATTTATAATTTGGCAGAGGGCGTCGAAGGTACAGATCCAATTGCCTTCTTTAAATCTTTTCTTCCCAAGGTTCTTCTTCTACCAGAAGGAACTATATTGAACTTACAACGTGCTCATAGACTGGGTCGCATTACCACTAATTCTTTTTCTCCACGGAAACTGAGGGGTGTCATTTTGTACTTTCTGGAGTACACAGATCTGGTAAAGGTTCTGGCTGCTGCTAGGGCTATTAAAAAAATCTCATGGTCTGGTGCCACACTGTTCTTTGCGCAGGATTATTCAAAAGCAACCGCGTCAAGACGCAAGGCCTTTCTCGACATGAGGCCAGCTCTCCGTTCCATGGGCGCCAGATACGGCCTTTTCCATCCATGCTTATTCAAAGTTACTTACAACAACAAGACTACTTCATATGATGATCCAGTGCGCCTGCAAAGCTTCCTTAATGCGCACAATATGGATTTCATGGACTCTTCAAGACCATCATCTTCGCATGTTATTTGATTTGCCTGAGTCGCATATTTATGCTGTTTTTTTTTTTTCTTATGTATCACAGGTTGTATGCCATTGCATATATGTAAGGGTCCTTCATCCCAATGTTATCTTTGACAGCACTCATTAATGTTTTGTGATTTCGCTTCTTCATTGTTTCGGATTGGTATTTTAATTAATGTTATTCTGACTATCTTATCTTTCTTTATCTCCGCAGTCCCATTTGTGTTTTGGCGTGTTCCCCTCCTGGCCGGTCTAGCTCTTGCTGGTCGTCTCGTCTGCCTCATGTGGTTCCACCTACCCCTCCAATTTCGTTCCCTTTATGTAGGTATGTCGTTTGTTTTGTTATCTGTTTTCCGTATTGTTTCACAATTTTTCTCTCTCTATGAACTTGGTGTCTTTTATAATCCTTTCCTGTTTTATTCTCTCTTATGCATTTCATCACTTACTACCCCAATACTTAATCCTTTTACCTCTTTACTCCCCTTTTGTATAACCATTCATTTTAGTCTTCTCTTTTCATTTTACCTCTCTCTACACATATGGCCTCTACTGTCTAAGGTATCACTCTCTTTTATATCTGAAATATTCTAATTTTTCCTTCTTTCACCATTCTTGTCTATTCGTACACAGTTTTGTTGTAATGAATTGGTTCTATGCCTCATGGTTTAGACCATTTTAGCTTTGATTATATATGTCTCTAAAACTCATTTCATGGAATGTTAAGGGTCTAAATTCTCCCATAAAAAGACAAAGAGTACTCACTCATCTGGCTAAATTGAACGCTGATATAGTTTTCTTACAAGAAACCCATCTTACAGATATTGAATCGTCAAAATTAAAAAGAGGATGGGTGGGAACTGTATTCTCGTCTCCAGGTGATGGGAAACGTAATGGAGTAACGATACTATGTCATAAATCTATTCCAATTTCACTTGTGTCGCAGGAATCTGATACAATGGGCAGATGGTTGAATGTTAAATTGTTGTTGAAGGATGTTCCAGTCTCCCTTTTCAATGTTTATGCTCCTACATGTGGTGAACCCTCTTTCTGGTCCACTCTGGCCAAACAAGTAACGCAGTCTATGGAAGATAATTTTATATTCGCTGGTGACTGCAATCAGGTTTTTGATCCATTTGTTGATAGGAATTCTAAATCTTCCTTTATTCCCAACAAACCACATAAGTCTTTTATCCACACTATTACCCAACATAAACTTCTGGACGCTTGGCGTTTATGTCATCCGACTACCAGAGAGTACACTTTCTATTCCCCTCCCACCATACCCAGTCAAGAATTGATTATATTTTTGTTTCCCATAATATCTCTCAAACAATCTCTTATGCGGAAATCGGTCCCATTTTACTCTCGGATCATGCACCTGTCTCAATTGGCATAGACATTTTACCTAAATCTTTACTCCCTAGGAGGTGGCATTTTAATAACGTTCTCCTTTTAAATCCAGAGTTTACTGCTTCCTTTACCTTTTTCTTCAATGAATTTTTTTTAATAAACTACACTGAGCATATGCCGTTTTCCACTATCTGGGATGCTTATAAAGCCTCAGCATGAGACTTCATTATTGGTTTCGTTTCCAAGAATCGCAGAATTGCACGCTCACACACTAAAAATCTCCTTAACGATATCAAAAAACTGGAGCATTCTTATTATACATCCCATTAGAATGAATGCCTGACAGCCCTGATAAACGCTAAATTGCAATTTAATAAAAAGTCGACTGATGATGCATCATTATACCTGTTAAAATCAAGTTCAAAGTTTTATGGAGGCAGAAACAAAGCAGGGAAAATACTGGCTAATTATTTAAAAATTAGGCAGAACAAGTCAAATATAGAATCGGTTTATGACACTAATTTAGATTTAAAATTTAAAGATGTCGAAATTTTAAACGAATTTGCCCTTTTTACAAATCTCTGTATTCATCTGAAACACAGCCTTCAGAATAATCACTATTACAATTCTTTTCTAATATACCAAAATCCTCATTCTCTTCTCTGGATCTATCACCTTTGGAGTCAGACATCACACAGCAGGAACTCATGAGTGCACTACAACATTTAAAAAAGGATAAAGCACCAGGTCCAGACGGTTTTACCGTTGAATTTTACATACACTTCTCCAAACTCTTGCTGCCTAAGTTATTTTCTTTAATGAAACTCTTCCGCTCCTTGGATGAATCCTCTGGATCCTTCTCAGAAGCTCATATTTGCCTCATTCCCAAGGAAGGCAAAGACGCTAAATTTTGTAAAAATTATAGGCCTATTTCTCTGGTTAACATTGACTATAAAATTTTCTCTAAAGCATTGGCTCTCAGGCTTGACTCCTTCCTACCGAACTTGTTGGGAAGGGAACAGTCTGGCTTTGTAAAAGGAAGATTCATTACAGACAATACACGTCTTCTTTTTAATGTTTTGTCCAAATCTTCCCGCCTAAAACATTCCCTAGCAGCGATTGCAATGGACGCAGAGAAAGCGTTTGATAGGGTTGAGTGGATTTATTTGTTTTATACTCTCAAATGGTTTGGCTTCGGTCCTACATTCATATCCTTAATTTCTCTTCTTTATTCCCATCCTCGCGCTGCGGTTTGCGCCAATGGTTTGCGCCAATGGTTTGATTTCCTAATTTTTCAACTTGGGCAGAGGAGTTAGACAGGGTTGCCCCCTTTCTCCCTTTTTATTTAATTTGGCGCTGGAACCATTCCTTTCCAAATTACGCCTCAACCCAAATCTACATGGTTTCCAAACACATAACTGTCTTATTAAGCTTGCAACTTATGCTGACGACATATTGCTTTTTATGTCAAAACCAAATGAATCAATTCCTGCCTTTCTTGTGGAAGTTCATGCGTACTCCCTTATCTCGGGCTATAAACTAAATGATGATAAGTGCGAAATCCTGCCCTTAACCAAATATACTTTTAAACCGGAATTTAGTGCCTCCAACTTCACATGGAGTCCCAATCATATTAAGTACTTAGGACTACATATTACACCATGTATTTCTGACACAGTAGCTTTGTGTTTGATGAAATGTACTCAAAAAATTTCAGACCTCACTACTAAGTGGCACCCCCTCTACTTGTCTTGGTGGGGACGCTTGGACACTATTAAGATGATGTTGTCGCCCATAGTTTTATATACTATTTCTAATATACCAGTCCCAATTCCTGTTAAGTCATTTAAGAAAATTAACTCTATTCTTTCTTCCTTTTTATGGAACAATAAGAAACCCAGAATGTCTTTGTTGAAGCTGTTCCGTCCCAAGACGGAGGGTGGAGTCAACTTCCCAGATTTTCAGGCGTTTCAGAAGGCATTCCTTTTACGTCAGGCCTCTCTTTGGCTACTTGACCCCACTGAACGATTATTTCTGTCTCCCTTTTCTTTTCATGAATACCTCTCCTTCTCGCGCAAGCCACAGTCCCTTTCTACTCCCATAATTAAATTAACGACTAAACTTCTTCAACCATCACCCTCCCCGACCCTGCCCACTACTGATTCCTTTCTTAGTTCAACTATATGGCACAATAAATATTTGCTTATCCATAATAAGCCCTTCTACTGGAAAACTTGGAGGCAGAAGGGTCTGCTTTGGATCCACCAATTATTCTCTCATTCAGTCTTCTTGTCTTTCCCCTTGCTTAGTCAGTTGTTTCACTTACCTGTCTCATTCACTCCTAAATATAATCTTTTAAAGGAAGCAGTGATGTCCACATATACCCAGTTATCTAGAACACCTATTATTTCTAACGATTCAAAATCCCTTTCACAATTGCATGCCTTGCTGAAGCTTACACCCAAAGCTTCCACCATATACAGTTTTTTACAAGGTAGTGACACGATCAGGCAGAAATCCAGAATAGAGGAGTTGTGGGAGCACGATTTTCAGACATCTTGGTCAATTCCTCTCTGGAGGAGTTTATGGATTAAAATACGGAGATCCTCCAGAGCAGCAAACACAACGCAAACGTTATACTTTGTATATAATAGACTTTTATTGTCACCACACGTTTTGAGTAAGAGTTTTTCAACTATACCAGATGTCTGTTGGACATGTTCCTCTCCAAATGCTGATTTGTTCCATATGCTATTTTCCTGCCTATCTGTATGTAACTTCTGGAAACAGGTTTGGGCTCAAATCAACCTAATTTTTGGAACTAAGTTTTCTTTTTCTTTTAATAATATTTTCCTGGGTAGTCTCTCACCTGTTTGGGAAAATGTGATGTTCAATGTCAAAATTATTGATCTGTTATTAGCGGTTGCATTTCAACAAATTACTATAAATTGGAAGGACTCCACCAAAATTTCTTATAGAGCTTGGTGGTATGCCGTTTGTCATAACCACAGGTTAGATACTGCTTTCGTTTGTCCTATAACCTTGGCTATGAAGCGTTTGGAACTGTGGTCACCTCTTACTACATTTCTTGACACAAGTGCCAGGAGGCATTTTCAGTTGCGACCATCTCAACAAGAAGTTCTTAAACCCCTTGATTCCCTAACATTCCTAATATTCTTCATTATTTATTGTTATTAAGATCTTCTCTGTATTATTTGATCCTTGTATGTTGTCTTCTATGAGCCTAATTCGTATACTTTCATTACCTTTATTACGATATCCTTTTTGATTGTATTGTTCTGAGATTACTATTTTGTATTTTTCAATGACACCTTGATTCTTTTCAATAAAATTTTCTTGAACTTTAAAAAAAAAAAAAAAATAACCAACTCTCCGTAGCTAACTGTTGAATTACAGCTTGAAAACTGCAAATATATTTCATCAATGGTCCCTAATCTTAGTACCCAGACATTGCTGTTCATTTTATAACTGAATTAGTTGTATACATGCATGAAAGTAAGTTCAGGAAAACACCATTGAGCACAAAGTGCTCCATAGATCTGTGGTTAAACGATATATACAAACAGTTAAATGGTAAAATGGAATTGATAAAAATGCCAAAATCTTTTTGATTTTCCAAACATGTACAAATGTTTCCTTTATTAAATTCATATGGGTATGGGATCTTTCTTCAAAAGACATAATGGGGCTGATTCATAAAGCTATTTAAATGAATCGATTTAGTTTACATATATTAATATATGTATTAATTTTTACGAGTGTTCAAACACTTTTAGAATTTACCATAGATGTCGATTCATCAAAATTCCTGGGGTAGCGGAAGTGACATCACATGCCATGTGACGCCGTCTAATGTTACAGTAAATCACACAAACTTTAATCCGGTGACATCACAGGAAGTGACATCATGTGACCGCTGGACCACATGAAATCAAAGGAATCGACATTGCATAACCTTCAGCTTGATGCTATCAAAGGAAGTGATGCATATAACTTTTGGTTACTTACAGGGGCTGGAAATTCTCTACAGATACAAAACAAGTACCCTATAAATGGACATACTTCAAATTCTATTGAAAATTCTGTTACATACATTGTTTCAGGTAGTATTTTCAAATATACAATTAAGATAATATAACATTGATTAAGAACCTATCAAATAGTGCACAACAATGGAAAATGCACGAGTCAAGTTGAAATCAGTCATTATCAATATCAAATAGCTTACAAAATGGGAAGGTTGATGGGCATAGAATGTTCAAAACAAGCTCATTTTATCATTTGTTTTAGAAACTAAGAGTTCCATGTAATTACATCCCAGCCTTGGAAAGTAGATAACAGTGCTATGTATTGCAGGTCAAGTTCTCCCAGAAACCTTCCTTTCCATGACATGGTATACATACTTCTAAACCTGTGGAGCCATTGAACCTTTCCAGGTATACTATCATTAATTCCTTCTACAGAAAACATGCACATCACTGGTACAGTACTTGTGTTGATCAATAATTTGCTTGTTCTGCATCAGTAAACCTTACCAGCAACAAACATTTTATCTAAGAGCCAGAATGCCCAAAGGCATGGATGCTTGCTTTACAAATGCAAATGTTACAGTCCGCATATTAAGATGACTCCATTAATCACTGCTCCTAAAGCAAAACTTTCTACATTTTCAAAATCCATCACACACACATATAGAGACAATGAATCATACATGAGTAAATCAGTGTATAGAAATAGTTACATACGGCAAAGGCGATTAAAGGTGTAGAATTCACATACTAGGAGGTACTTTTTATGAGTGCTTGGTCTGGAGAAGCACAAACTCAGGATTCAGAACATAATGCAGTGTTTAGGATTGACTTTAATAATACAAATTTATTTCTACCCAAACAAACCTTACTTAGCAAGATCGGGATAGAAATACTGGGACTAAAACATAACTTTCTAACCTGTATCATGCAGCTTGCATTAAGATCTTAGATGGAAGTTCATTGCTCACTGGGCTGGATTACGAATGAAATTTATGAACGGCACAGTAACAATAGAATCACTGTGACAAATGATGTAACCCACTGAGCTATCCACATAAAATATTGTTCTTTGATATGCATGGTGCACATTCTTTGCAGAAGGCATATTAATCCTCTGCGCTACATTAGATACGTGAAAACTGCCACTATAGAAAACTCCCATTTCTCTCCAGCAGGCACATTAATAAATCACCAGAGTTAACTTGACACTTTTATTGTTACCCAAAAACTGCGGAATATACAAGGAACTTTACGGTGCTTTTAAAACTGCTGCACTGCTACAAAACTGACCCCCACTAACAAAACCTGCTCCCCATCCTTCCAGCCTCCCACAGAAATGCCCGCCTGTCGCCCAATGCCCGATATGGCCATTCCAGCCTTGATGGTGTTCAAAACAGACAATGTCTTGTTAGCCAGTCCACCAGGACTGACAGGCGTGCACATGCTGTGGCTACACAGATGCAGTGTAAGACATATAGCAATGGCAATTAATTTGTTTTTCACATTACCTAAACGATGGTTAGACCGCTAGAAGGGTTCGACCTGAAATGTGTGCTCTTTAAAAATCGTTTCTAAAGTTTTGCAGAGCATTTGAAAATCTTGTTTCAACTCCAAAAACAGATAATCTTATCTTACTTTACTTGTTGCTTATGTTAGAGGTTTGCCCAGGGCCCACAGCTCACAGGCGTCAAAACGACCGGCACTACCACAAGGGAGTCAGAGAGTTCAGACTCTAGTCGAGTCGATGTGACTCACTCTCACACGACCTCAGCTGCCCCACGGCCTGCCCGAGGTCCAACCGTGCGACTCAGTCAGAGAGTGACAATTTAGTGGAGCAAGTCACTCTTGGCCTGGTCCCAAACTTGTGTTGATTCTAGTCACAGTCACTCTAGAGTCTTGACACCCACAACCCATACAGTAGGCACAAGTCCGACTCGACTCCAACTCCAAGGCCACGCTACTGCAACTTCTACTGCCATGCGGGGGCTGGCCAATCATTTTTGCCAGGGCCATCATCATTGGTAGCACTTTCACAGGCTACCAGATTGACGGCCCTGGAACCTTGTCAGTGGTCCTAAACATGGTAGTACACATACCTCACCAGGCACCACGTCCTCAACTAGGGTATGGTGCAGCAGGTGCATGCTTGCACTTACACACACAAGTGCTGTTTGCTGCAGCACCTGTAGTTAGTCACTCTCAAATCATGCCCGGCCATGCTGCTCTCGCTTTGCGCTAATTCGCTCAGCTTCCTGGCCCAGGCCCGCAGCAGATATATACAATGCATCAAATCAAGGACTTTGTTGGCCGTCCGGCCCAGGGTCACCATAGCAACTAGCGAGATGAGTTCTTTCCCCCACCCAGGCCAGCTTGCAGGCCATCATGATGTCTCTGCAGGCAGACCTTCGGCACAGGAGTGCAATCAAGCGCTGCTCACACTGCAGCTGATTTTATGCCACCAGTGTGCTTGCTGAGGCTGACAAACAGCCAGGATCAAAAGCAAGGTGGCAGGGGTTGCAACGGGCAGCTTAGGGGTCGCAGATGCCACCCCTGACAAACCCTAATTGATGTCCATGAAATTCACTAAGTTGATTTTATACTTGTAAAAGGATTAAAACTTATAAGGAACTTTCTATGAGTAAATCAGTGCTGGGGCAGACAGTGGGTGTTCTAGAGCTGAAATGTCATGAACGTTTGTGTACAACCAAAATCTTCTCTGACCAATTCCCTCCATGGGAAAGGTTGAAGATTCACTTAGGTCAATGGTAGGCGTAAATCACATTTCGGGGTGCAATGGATTTGGAACACCTTAAAATTGGGGGTGGTTTAAGGGATTCTCCAAGGAGAAAAATATTTTCCCCGTTGAGAATTTTCTCTGAAAAGAATACAACTTTACATATGTAATGGCATATTTCCATGCACAATTATGCACTATGTACAGCTGTCCTTTCAAAAATGTATAAATTGTTTCCAGGCACGTCTGGAAAACAATAACTTTTGCATGACCTTATAATAAACTGGAAAATCTTTTTCAATTCCAGAAATTTTTAATTCGAAAACTCTAAAATCCTAAACTGATGTTAAAGTGTAGACCTCTCGGTGGAGATTAGGTAATTTTTGAAGACTCGAAACCAATGTATAGCTTGCTCCCTATCTGGAACTCATAAACGTCAGGTATTCGCATAAAAACTTTATTCAGAACGAAATGTAACTAATTTGATGTCTTATACTCAAATGGCAACCAAATGTCCTTGTAGTTGTAGATCGATTGCAAACTGGAAAACGCACTGATAAGCTCAAATGTTGAGCATATCACTACATACCTCATAAAGAGTTATACTGTATTCTTCTCATAGGGATGCTATGCATAGTTACGTTTATAGAGATCTATGGGGCATATTAGCAAGACCGGCGATAAAATTATCGCCGCTTTAGCGGCAGGAAACTGCCTCTAAAACGGCGATAATGGGCTTGCTAATATGCGTTATAGAATTCCAATAGAAGCCCAGCTTAGATGTGCAGGACATCTAACCTGGGCTTCTATTGGAATTCTATAACGCATATTAGCAAGCCCATTATCGCCGTTTTAGCGGCAGTTTCCTGCCGCTAAAACGGCGATAATTTTATCGCCGGTCTTGCTAATATGCCCCTATATTTTACATTCCCTCATTTCTAAGTGCTCCGAAATGCGAACTCGTGACTTATATATCACTGCAGATTTAGGTGCAAGATTAAAGGGCATATTAGCAAGACCGGCGATAAAATTATCGCCGTTTTAGCGGCAGGAAACTGCCGCTAAAACGGCGATAATGGGCTTGCTAATATGCGTTATAGAATTCCAATAGAAGCCCAGGTTAGATGTCCTGCACATCTAACCTGGGCTTCTATTGGAATTCTATAACGCATATTAGCAAGCCCATTATCGCCGTTTTAGCGGCAGTTTCCTGCCGCTAAAACGGCGATAATTTTATCGCCTGTCTTGCTAATATGCCCCTATGTCACTAAGGCCCGCATTGCAAGTAGCACTGTAAGTAAATTCACTGGGGCATATTAGCAAGACTGGCGATAAAATTATCGCCGTTTTAGCGGCAGGAAACTGCCGCTAAAACGGCGATAATTGGCTTGCTAATATGCGTTATAGAATTCCAATAGAAGCCCAGGTTAGATGTCCTGCAAATCTAACCTGAGCTTCTATTGGAATTCTATAACGCTTATTAGCAAGCTAATTATCGCCGTTTTAGCGGCAGTTTCCTGCCGCTAAAACGGCGATAATTTTATCGCCAGTCTTGCTAATATGCCCCACTATTCCCAGAATTAGTAATACTGGAAATACCGGTAACTCCTGGTGTTCCAGTAAGAAATACAGAATTACCAGGAGAATAAATAATATTTCAGGTCTAGTTTCTCTGTAATTCCTCATCTCAGCCCAGACTTTCTGCTGGAGATTTCAGCTACTTTCAGCAGCCGAAATCTCTGGCGAGTTTCCACAAATCTCATAATTGAAGTTACAGACCTCATGGGCATTGCTACTCACCGCTAAGTCTAAGCCATTTTCTGGAAATTTGGGGGCATATTAGCAAGACTCCCGTTAAAATTATCGCCGTTTTAGCGGCAGGAAACTGCCGCTAAAACGGCGATAATGGGCTTGCTAATATGCGTTATGGAATTCAATAGAAGCCCAGGTTAGATGTCCTGCACATCTAACCTGGGCTTCTATTGGAATTCTATAACGCATATTATCAAGCCCATTATCGCCGTTTTAGCGGCAGTTTCCTGCCGCTAAAACGGCGATAATTTTAACGTGGGTCTTGCTAATATGCCCCTTAGCTCTCTCTCATGTCATATTTATGTTTCTCTGGAGGATCCAAATGGCATCACACGTACTACAGACATGTTGGGCAGAGGGCTATTGTGCAGTTCCCAAATATGTATTGGTAGCCAACACTTTTCTACCCCAAAGTCATATGGATTATGAGGAAAGAATCCGTTGCAGACTACCTTGAAAAGGGGTGTTGTATCTCTATACTTGCAGTGTTCAGATTCCACAGGCATTGCATATGGTTTCAGTTTTTTTCACTTCTTCACAGGGCTCATAAAAGAGAATATCGAGTGTCGAGTCAGTCAGGCGAGCAAGAAGTATGTGTTATACGCCTTTTGATCCGGGCTTCACTCAGTGAACCAGAGCAAAGCTCTCATTTCTCATTGCCTTTTGTCCGACCATTTCCTGATTAGGAATTCAAATGGAATCCAACATACCATTTGCATCACTTTGAATGTATTTTTGCATAAAGCTATCCAAATGAAAGAGAAAGTAATGGGTGCTGAAATTACATTTCACATAAAATCTAGTCAATTAAGTCTATGCAAAATATAAAACAGCTATCAATGCAACATAGGTAAAACCCAAGATTTTATACCGGTGATTTAAAGAGTAACGCTTCAGGCAGATCCATTATAAGCCACTTTTAATTCTTTTTAAAATAATCTCTGCAATTAAATGCTTGGTTTGCTTAACTGAGATGCATTACAATTCTAACCTTTTTTGCATTTGAATAAATTCGAATTCATTTTCCCGTTTTTAAGAATTTATATCTGATCCCCAGTCCTTTGTGTTGGGAACATGAAACAGTATTGCAGACACGCATTCTGCGTCTGACTGTTTAGTCATTGAAATGGTCTTTGTTGAAACCGCCCGTGCACTTGTCTGAGGCTGTCATCCTGTTAAAGAGGCCCAGCAGAGCAGCTAAAACGTATTTACAACTGAGAAAGTGATGCAACCACGCATCGAGCAGTGTGTGGAAAGGGTAAAGCGAAAAAATCGTCTATTTATTAGGAGGGATGCAGGTCATTAGTCATTCTTATACATTGCTATTTTGCCACGAATGAAGCACCACTAAATGGCTAACTTCACTATCATGCTATTGGGGCATATTAGTAAGGGCACTATCGCCGCTTTAGCGGCACTTTTTGCCGCTAAAGCGGCGATATTTATATCGCCCTATCAGCAAACTGTCTCTAACAGCAGTTAGCGACAGTTTGCGGGCATTAGCGCCCGTTTTTTTACCGCTTTGCATGTCAGCGATATTTATCGCTAATGACATGCAAAGTGGGCGTTCCCGACGAACAAACCTGGGAAACACTCGCTAACAGGCCTATCGCCTATTAGCAAGGTGGCCATGGCCCCAGTTAGCGACGTGAAAAGTCGCGCTAACCGGGGTCATCGCCATTTATTTAACACCTGCAATTAGCAGGTGTTAGCCATACCTAACATGGGGGTGGATTATGCTGATACGACCACAGGGTCGTATCAGCAAGGTGTTCTCCCTTCTCCATGCAACATCGCTGGTTTTTCAGCGATGTTGGCTCATTTCCCCGCTATCGCTGGAATATTCATCGCCATAGCGCTAATCGTTGATAATACAGCGTTAGCGTGGCGATATATTCCAGCGATAGCCGGCGATAAAGAAAATCACGCTAAGCAGGGTTAGCGATGATTATCGCCTCTTCTTGCTAATATGCCCCATTGTCTCTTTGTTTACCTGTCTTAAACTTCATAAGTGCGTTTTCTTTTTAAAAACAGAGGGGCATATTAGCAAGACCGGCGATAAAATTATCGCCGTTTTAAGACCGGCGATAATGGGCTTGCTAATATGCGTTATAGAATTCCAATAGAAGCCCAGGTTAGAAGTCCTGCACATCTAACCTGGGCTTCTATTGGTATTCCATAACGCATATTAGCAAGCCCATTGTCGCCGTTTTAGCGGCAGTTTCCTGCCGCTAAAACGGCGATAATTTTACCGCCGGTCTTGCTAATATGCCCCAGAGTGACGGAGTGATAAACGTTCGCCCACATCCTTCGCGCCCTGTTCCTTGTGTTGAAAACATTAGACTCCCCAGCCTCTGGGCCTTACCCTTGCCCGTCGGACCACAGTGCCTTTTCTTGATAGATTCTTTTTTTTATGTTGTAATTTTTTATTAAACTTTTGCATATAATTTCATAATGAAGACAATGACTTAAATTATATTTTACAATAACTAGATAAATAGGTTGATAGAAATAGGTACAATTTAAGTCTTTTCATAGTTATCAAGAATATATAAATATACAAATATATAAATATTTAATTTGATATTGAATCCCAGAAGGAAAAGAAGGAGAAGAGAGGAGAAGAGAAAAGGAAAAGGGGAGTGATTTAAGAAAGTTCAAGAGTTAATGAATATACATATATCAATAACGATAACATCAAAATTGACCTATAATAGGATTAAAAAACAGTAGATTATAATTGATAAAGACTAATATAAAATGTATGTAATAATAAATCATTTTAGAACATTAAGATATGAAGAACCATAGGATGAATATGAGTAGATGTGTCTTGTGCATAGTAATATAATAATTGATAATCTAAGCGATAATCTAGGTGAAAATCTAAGTGAATACTTACCATTCTAAAGAATGTATGAACTAACCTAAAGCGGGAGGGGGCAGGAAAAGTTAGACAATATTAAATATTACAACCCCATTGGTATAATGTTACGGAACCAGGGAGGAAAGGGTAGAAGAAAAGATTAATATGAAGAGAATAGTGGAAAGAAAAAAAATAATAGAGAAGATAAAGGGTAAATAGTTCAAAACATTGTCAATTAGGCCACGTGGGAATGGAAAAGGATAAAGGTGGATCCATACACATGTATACAAATACTTAGATATGTAAACATATACATATACATTCATAGAGATAATCTCCAGAAGCGATGGCGGATAGCACTTAGATATGATATATGTTAGGAATTATCTACTAGTAGTCAATACGATCACTGATTAATTTGGGTTATTCACAAAAGAAATTAATTATTATTATCACTGCCTGGACCTAGAAAAGGTGACCATATTTGCAAAAACAAATCAGTCTGGTCCTGTATATTGTATATGATACGTTCATAAGAAGCTGTTTGAATCATGGCTACCATCCAAGTTTCCAGCGACGGTGGGTTAGGTGATTTCCATTGTCGTAGTATACATATTTTTGCTGCAGCTAAAGCTGTGTGCAAAAGTCGTCGTTGAGGTTTAGAGAGTGATTGTGATTGACGTGTATCATGCAAAAGAATAGTGGCATGTGAGAGCGGAAGTTTCAAAGGCATCGTAGAATGTAAAGTTTTACCCACATAATTCCAGAAAGATTGTATCAACGGACACTTAGCATGGGAAATCAAGCCAGCTCTGTGTAGTTTTGTTGGTGACCAATGCCAATCATGAAGGATTTTGAACAGACAAAATTTCAACCTTGCTTCACGTGCACCCTTATTTAAGTCATCTAGGATCTCTGTCCACTCATCATCCTCATATGAAATTGATAATTTGGCTTGCCATCTAATACGCAACTCCTGCGAGAGAGGTTGTGAGAAAAGGTGGGATGTGAGTGTTTGATATAGACCAGACGTAACCCCTTCATTCTTTCCCCAGGTATGGAGATATGTTACTACTGGCGAAGCCTGTAGCAGCCAGGGTTGCAGACCTAAGCTTCTCCACAAGGATTGTCAAAGCTGTGTATATTTCGCAGATTGTATGTGAGGCAAATCAAATTCCTCTTGTAGTTGTACAAATGTCTTAAGTTCCCCATCAGAGAGGAGTTGATCTAGGGTATGAATGCCTGCTGCTTTCCAGAGGGGCCAAGATATTGTTTGTTTATTTATATGTATGCTCGCATTATCCCATAAGGGGGATTTTCTGTGGAGTCGAGGGTGTGAACCCAATAATCGGTGTGCTCGTTGCCAAGACCCGTGCATGGCAGATAAGATCGGATTCATGGAATCATTGTGATGAGTCCCTGTCCCATATAAGATGGAAAGACCTGTTTCTGTTGGTGAAATATGTCTTTCTAGATGCACCCATTGTGGTACGTCAGATGTTTTTGAAATCATGTAAGTCATTGGAGATAATTGCATTGCAAGGGCATAATGTTCCACTGAAGGTAAGCTCATTCCTCCATAGGAACGATCAGCCTTTAATTTCAGGGCTGAAAGACGAGGTTTATCTGAGTTCCATACAAAGGATTTTATCTTAGAATCTATTGAACGTAATGTGATTAGAGGAATCTGAACGGGGAGCATTCCAAGAACGTATAAAAAGCGTGGGAGAGTAACCATTTTAATGGATTGCACTCTGCCCCACATTGAGAGACCCAGTACCTTCCATTTTTCAAAGTCACACTGCATCTGGATAATGAGGGGTTTAAATTATCCATAATCATCCCTTCCAGACCTTTGTTCACCAATATGCCTAAATATTTGAGGCGTGAGGGTTGCCAGCGGAAGGCAATCCATGTATGGCCGCTTTTGTTGTCCCATCTGAAATGTGCAGTGCTTCACTTTTGTCCCAATTAATTTTGTACCCGGAGAAGGAGGAAAAATTATCTATAATTTGAAGTATAGACGGTAAGGAATTAGACAAATCTGTAAGTGTAAGTAGTATGTCATCTGCGTATAAATAGATTTTCGATTCTGCCGTCGGAAGGGGTATACCCATAACATTGGTAGCTTGGCGTATTGTGGCTGCCAAAGGTTCTATAGCTAAAAGGAAGAGAAGTGGAGAAAGGGGACAACCTTGGCGAGTGCCTTAGCGGATTGGAAATGATTCTGACATAAAGCCCCCACAATTTACCTGTGCAGTAGGATTATCGTATAGCAGGCGTATTTTGGTTATAAATTGGTCACCCAACCCGAATTTTTGCAACACTTTAAAAAGATATTCCCATTCAATACGGTCAAATGCCTTTTCTGCATCAAGCGACAAGGCTAGTGCATCATTTTGAAGATTTTTGGCATACCATAATGTGTGGGCTAAAGTGCGAAGATGGTTCCTAGAAGAACGTCCTGGAACAAATCCGACTTGTGTATGATGGATCAAAGAGGGTAAAACTCTACGTAAGCGAGAGGCTAAAATGCTAGCTAAAATTTTGATATCACAATTCAATAGCGATATAGGGCGATAACTGCCACAGAGTAAAGGGTCTCTCCCAGGCTTGGGTAATACAGCAATTATAGCTTTATTAGATATGGGACCCAAGGAAGCCTCATGTTCTGCTTCCTGGAATGCAGAGTGAAGAAAATCAATCACTTCCGTTCCTGCCCAACGATAAAATTCTGCAGGGAAGCCATCTTCACCCGTGGCCTTATGATAGGGTAAATTAGCTAATGCATGTGAGATCTCTTCCTTGGTAATTTCTCCCTCTAATACATTTCTGCCTTCATCTGATAAACAGGGTAGACTTGCCTGTGTAAGGAAGGTATCTAATTTATCACCTTCAATTTGAGTTTCAGCAGTGTATAGAGAGTTATAGAACAGAGCAAATTCGTTAACAATGTCTTGAGGTCTAGTTAACGTATTGCCTCCCGCTGATTTTATAGCCGGTAGCCATGGCAGCTTCTCTTTGTCGTAACTGCGCTGCCAGTAATCTACCCGCTTTTTCCCCCTGTTCATAATGTCTCCCCTTCATTCTGTGTAAGGCATATTCTGCCTTAGAGGTGAAAAGACTATTTAGGGCCATGCAAGCTTGTTTCCAAGGATTTACGATACGAAAGTGTTGGATTATCTGTGTATAGACAAGTATAAGATGCAATATCTTGTTCCAGTTCTTTCTGTCGAGCAGCAGCTTGTTTGTTAGCTTGTGCTGCATCTCTCATGAGCTGTCCACGTATAGTAGCTTTTGCTGCTGCCAATAGAGTTCTGCCTGAGTCAACGGATCCTCGATTGACGGAAATGTAATCTTGAAGGTGAGATTGCAATAGAGCTTTGTTCTTGGGGGTTTTATAACGCTGGATGTTCATACGCCAGGGCTTGCGTCCCGGCCTGGCCAATCCAACTTCCAGTGAGAGTAGGACTGGAGAATGATCAGAAAGTGCTGCCTCTAAGATTTGGGAGTCATGTGCCAGTTGAACCACGTTTTGAGAGATTAAAAAGTAATCAAGACGAGAAAGTGTACCATGAGTAGGTGAGGTGAACGTGTATTCTATATCTGCCGGATGAGAGAGACGCCAATGATCTACCAAACCATTGTCTACCAATATATCGTTCATCAAAGCTCTGTCTGCCGCATTAAACTTATCTAGAGGGCCTGTTTTGTCCAGAACTGGGTCACGTACTAAGTTCCAATCTCCGCCGATAAGGAGTTGGGAAGCGCCTATCTCAGTTAGAAGGCGGTTCAACTGGAGAAATAATGATTTCTTTGCTCCAGTTGGAGCGTATATTGAGCCAATGCAAATATGAGTTTCACTAATTCGTAGTTTGGTAAAAACATATCACCCATCTGGACCTGTCCAAGTTTTTAACACTGTCACCGGAAGGGATTTATGGATAAGGATCGCAACTCCACATTTACGAGTAGGATTTGCTTCTGGATATTCTCGCTTTCGTATACTGCTATGGATCGCCCCTCCCACCCAGTCTCTACGCAGTTTTTCAGATTCTTTAGTATCAAGGTGGGTTTCTTGGAGGAGAGCTATATCCACCTGTTTTGATTGTAAATAAGAGAGTATTTTTTTCTTTTTAATGTAGTGTGTTAATTCATGAACATTCCATGTTACTACACGAAGGGCGTGTGAGATAAACATGCCAAATAGAGAAAGGGAAATAGCTAGTAGCAAGTGGTTATTATAAGTGTTTGATAAATTAAAAGAATTCGTAAGGTATTGCTAGATATGTGAAAAGAGAAAAGTGAAGTATGAAAAAGAGAAAGGAAAAAAAAGAGCAAGAAGAGGGGGGGGGAATGAATAGCAGAGGAACCCTAGTCCGTAACAGGAGTCAAATGAATAATGGGTTAATCAAATGAGTAGCGATAATTGTTAACCAAAGAGGGCGTATGTGTATGAAGCTGGGTCTATATCAGTAAGAAGAGTAGTACGTAATGCAAGTTGTTAAAGGGGAAAGGGAAAGGTTGGGATAAAGGAGGATGAAAAGGAGGGGTAATAGGGAGGAGAGAGTGCCAATTATTAGAAGGCACAGGGGACCTCAAAACTTCTAACCACGGGTCCAGACACTCTGGAGCATCGCTACGAGGAGGGGCTCCATCGGGAGAGTGAAACAATGGTTGACAAATATAGAATCAAAAGGGTCATTATAATGCATATAACGGAGTGTATGTTATTATTAACCCCTTCGCTGCTAGGCCTTTTCCCCCCCTGTGCTAAGTCTTTTTTGGCTATTTGGGGTAGTTCGTGCTTAGGCCCCTGTAACTTTTTGACCACATAAGGTATGCACGCCAACTTTGCGTCCTTTTTTTCCAACATCATGGGGATTCTAAAGGTACCTGAAGAATGCTACGTACCCTTCGGGGACACCTCAGCAGAAACATGTCGACCGCATTTCATACGGTGAAGGGAGAATAATATCCCATACCACCGTTCACTTAGTTTTTAACCACCATACATTTACCATTTGAATAAAGCATAGCACATGGACTAATGTAATGGTTTTTAAATCACTTATCACTCCCCCACGGCCATCACTTAGATTTAGAAGTGCATCCCTGTCTCCAGGTGTATGCCCGCCCTCTATCAAACCAAGTTTTTAGAGGGCGAGGACAGCCGATGATGAAGCATGACACCGGGCGGTGTGTGAGGCCAGTCTGTAACTTTTTATGAGATGCCCCCACTGGTAGTGCATCTCTATAGAACTCTGTAGATAAACATAGGAATTGATTCAAGGGGCAGCCCACTTTTGTGTATCCACTTTTGTGTATTCCCCTGGAGGGGACCTAGAAATTAGCCAAAATAGAGCTACATTTTTTTTTTTTTGAAAAATGGGAAAAAAGGGTTCCAGATGAAAGCGTCTGTTTTTTCCCTGCAAATGGTATCAAAAAGGGGTTGTGGTGGTGAAATCACCCTCTTCCCAGCTTCCAGGGACAAGCAGACTTTTGTCAAAAAACCACATTTTTTTACAGTTTTGGCATTTTTCTGGGGCATAGCCTATTTTTGCTATTTTTTGTGCTTTCATCCTCCTTCCAGTTAATGGTAGAAATGGGTATGAAAGCAATAATGGATCCTGGAAAGCTATACATTTTAGAAAAGTAGACAAAATTCTGAATTCAGCAAGGGGTCATTTGTGTAGATCCTTCAAGGTTTCTTCATAGAAACTAACAGTTAAATATAGGAAAAATTGAAAATTAGTTGAAAAAAACAGCCATTTGTGTCAACGTTTTCACCTGTAACTTCTTCTAATTATGACAGCTGTTTGAAAGCAATATATTGTTACATTTGCTGGACCTTTCTGGTTGTGGGGATATATAGGACTTGTAGGTTCACCAAGAACGCGACGAACCCAGAGCCAATAACTGAGCATCGTCTTGCAATGGTTTTTTATTATGTACCGAATATATAGCAATTATTTGGGGAAAATGTATACATGGAAAAATCGGTATGAAAGACACCTATGTATTTCTGAAATAGGAACAAAATATAGGGGGATATTCAGAAGAACGTTCACTAAACCTCTCCAAAAAATGTTAACGCAACTTTACACATCGCAGTCTATCGCGGGAAAATAACCCCGTGTTAACGTGGCATTCACAACACGGCGGTACCATGCGATAGTTTGCCGAAAACGCGGCCAATGTCCGCGATACAACCACCGTGATGGAGATAAAAACACAAGCCCCAACGCAAAAAAAAGTGCGATGAGCCCTTTTGCGATGAGGAAAGCAGCGATAAGCAGCGCCAGGCCCGCCACACACACACGGCAGGCGGGAATAAGCACAACAAAAGCAGGAAAAAGGAAGACAAACCAAACAGAAAACAACAGCGAAGCACAATAGAGGCAGTCGGAGCAAGTACACAACCCCACAAGCCCCATTGACAACAAAACATTGTACATGGCAGTCCATCATGGACAAGGTGAACGCAGCCGGAGAGCGGAGGAGGACAATGGAAGAAAACCAGAACAGCTGGAATGATGCGAAACGCACAAACAAGCAGAAACACGCCAACAACCAGAAGGCAGCAATGCACACCAGAGGTGGGAGTCCAGCGCCACATCAGTCTGGAGATGGTGGCAGGAGTCGGGGACCGGAAACTGCTCAAAATCAACAGACACAACGGCAACAGGGAGAGGAAAGAACAGGGACTGGGGGGACGGGGGAGATGGGCACAATGGCACACATGCACAATTAAGCACAGCACAACTGCAGACAAACCATGCCAAGAGCACAAGTCACACAAGTCGGCAATATCACACCACTGAACAAGCACAGAAGTGAAAACCACACTGCCTGAAAGGGAGAAGGGTGAGCCAAATCAGAGCTGAAGGGCCACCTCACACACAATGCAGCACACACACATAGGAAGCAGAGCACCCCAACATCGAACACAATTTGGTACAAACACCAACATCTGCACAACCGAACACAGGACACAAGCGCACCCGCTTGTGGCTGGTAAATGGCCATACGCATCTGGCAAAGCGCGAAACAGGGACATGATAATGCACAAGTACCAACCCACAGCCCTGATGGGGTAGCAATGCATGTATGGCAGGGACCCAGATAGGCCATGACACACACATTGGCATAAAAATAAACACTCAACACAGTTGGAGACAAGTGAAGGTGCGGAAACTTTATCAACAACTGCGTGTCAGTACTGCCAAGAGAAGTGCCACGACATGCAGACCAATGCAGCAGCATGTCTGAATGAGGAACGTTGGAAAGCGCACATGTCCACCCGGGGAGTCCATCACCAACACAAGTCAGTGCCAACCCGCGTTGGTTGTCCGCGCATGGATCAGGAGTCCAGGCCAATGCAGCCATGTCCACTGTCGTCTTGGGACATGTGACCAGAACCCCAACATGCAACCAGGCGTCGGGACACGTGCAATGGGTCACATTCAGTTGTGGCTGCAGGTACCTTGTCACTCGTCCACGAACGCGAGTGCAGCAGCATAGGCCAACATTTCCAATGAGAGATCGTTGTCCACCACATCTAACATGTCGGCGACGTAACCCATCAGCTGTCCCGGACAGATGTGCTGACTCCAACCCCTGGCCCCAATTTGCACTAAAGCCCATTCGGGGAGCGGCTCAATGTGGTCACTGCACACGACGACTCGTGCAAACTCCCAGGTCCAGTTGCCAGCATGCATGCCAAACATCCAGGCATGCCATAAACGGGCATCACAGTGACACTCCTGGTCGTGGGCCAACAGGGGGCGCACACACACGTCGAAATCCATGTCAGCTACCGTTACGTTGGAGAGGCAGACATCCATGGACCACTTGAATATGCACGAGCGACAATGCAACACAGGCTGAACGCATGTGACGTTGTCAATGCGGTAGCTCAGCCGGTAACTGATCCGCAGCACTGCCAATGGCAGTGCCCCCAGTACATGCAGCAGACGTGCACGGTACAGGTCCACGTGACTGGAGTTGAGCATGTGTCCGGGATGGTCTGCCATTGCGTCAGTGGCTCTGCTTGAAGCGGCACTGGCTTGCCCCGCGCCTGTCCTGTGGATGAAATGGCACAGCTCGGAGCAATGAGCAGTGTCTGTGTGCAACGGGTGCAGGCCTAGGGTGGGGTGGGAGCACGTGTGAAGGCCATTTCATGCACGCTAACTACGACCAAGGACTTCTGCATGTGGGATGTGTACACATTGGTCTCACGTCGGGCAGTGCGTAGTGTGGGAGTCACAAGCAAATGCTATCGTATCTGTCAGGGGGTGCTGGGCACATGCAAGTCCCAGCACGGAGCTGCAGATGTGCTACCGCCTGATAGTTCTGACAAAGGACCTTTCATCCCTACAGTAACTTCACCATCTGCATGCATACAGGAGATGTACAGAGGCCTGTCGTGGGTGGGATGTCTGCGACCCAGGGAATCATGGATGATATGCCGAGCATGTGGAACATGAGCGGCCCCACTGTCTGTTACGTTGCCTCACAGCTGCTCCTCCCTCCCACGAGCCCCCACATGTGTGCGCTGCGCGGTTGTATCATGTGCACTCCTACGGCACACCATTGTCATGCCTGTCAGCACATGTCCAGCGGCATGCCAACATCACCTTGAAGCTGGCCGTTGAGGGTGTGCGGACACGTGAGTGTAGGCCAATGGTCCGGACAGGGCGGACACAGGTGTACAGTCCATGGCTGGCACTGCAATTGAGGCTAGGCATCTGACTCATGCAGCCGCCGGACTGATACACATAACACTTGTCATGCATGTGCCCAGACCCCGAGCGGTCTTGTACTCCTACATTTCCCTGTACTTGCGGGCCCGCCCTCCGGGTGCATGCTACATTGCAACATCGACTACTGTGGCCCTGGTGGCGACAACACCCCAACACAGAGACACACTTACCGCACTTCCTGCTCAAGGCCAGACCTGAGCCACGCCCTGATCCCCCTTCCGAATCAGCACACCCCTGCGCTGACCTGACGTACGCCGGACCAGCACACGCTGCCTGTGCATGCAGGGGGGTGAGGACGAAGCTTCAAGTCCAAGGTCTTAGCCACTGCTGAGGTGACATGGTATCGTCCGCTGAAGACAGCACACTGTGATGTTGCAGGGCTCGGGCCCATCATGCTGACATAATGACTACACGGATACACTTGCTTAGATGGTGTGAATGGCTTCGGCACGTGCGCCTGGCCACTTTTATTAGCAGGCTCACAAGTCGAGTGACACCTGTGTTGGATGTGTGTGGGGTGTGTGTAAACCAGCCGTCATGGAGTCCCTGGTGCAGTCAAAAAACGACAACAGTGTTCCCACATTAAGGACACAACCATTCAACCATAAAGGCCCCATGACTTGAGCTGCACAGAGTTAGTGGCCCCGGATGCACAGCGTTCTGCACGGGGCTACTGCCACGGTCCGCTGACTTGCGGTGCACTGGGGCAGGGTCACGTGAGCAGAGCAGGTTCTCGTAGATGACTAGGTGGGTTGTCGCGGAGTGTCTCGGTGGACAGTGGAAGCTGTACTCCCAGGGCATGATGCCGAGGGCAGAACCACGCTGAAACAGTCACCATGGTGGAGATGAGTGGAGCAAACACATGTCAGACACCAAGTCCGTCCCAGCCAGATGATGATGCAGACAACCCCCAGGCCATGGACTCAGACGCCACCAAAGTTCAACCAGAGAGTGCCCATGAGTCATTGCGCACAGAGTTAGTGGCACCAGTGCTGATAGGGGATGCCGCCTACGATGAGGCGTGTCCAATGGTGTAGACTCCTCCACATATTGCCCAAGACACCGTTCCACATGTGTGACCTACTGGACCGCAGTGTAGGCCTGAGGCAGTGGTCAGCAGGGGCCCTCACCCGAGTGTCGCCGGCTAACGTTCGATGGTCCCACCGGCCTGCGTAGTTCAGGTTCAGTGGCACCATGGGACGCAGACTTGCGGTGAACAGGGTTAGTGGCACCAGGTCAGTTGTTGCTAGTGTTCGGTCACCTCCGTAACGAAGATCCGGCTTTCATCCGGACTGAACCGCATCTTCCTCTTACTCCTCTTCGTGCGTTCACTGGTATGGACTCTGCCATTCATGAATCACGACTAAGTGCTGGATGTGGGGCCTACTGGACCTCAGTGTAGACCGGGGGCAGCGGTCAGCACGGGCCCACAGACACGTGTCGTGTGCTTGCGATGCATACCTTTGCTTCACTGATAGAAGGGAGTTTAGTGATATAAACTCAGCAATTAACATCTGGTCACTGCCATTCATAACTCAGGACACAGTTCCACATGTAGGACCCACTGGACCGCTGTGTAGGCCTGTGCCCTCGTCCAAGTGGCACCGGCTGGCGTTGAACTGGGTTAGTGGCACCACATCTCGCCGCCTGGCGTTGAACAGGGTTAGTGGCACCACGTCTCGCCGGCTGGCATTGAACAGGGTTAGTGGCACCACGTGTCGCCGGCTGGCGTTGAACAAGGTTAGTGGCACCACGTGTCGCCGGCTGGCGTTGAACAGGGTTAGTGGCACCACGTGTCGCAGGCTTGCGATGCAGACTTTTGCTTCACTGATCGGAGGGAGTATAGTAATGTGGACGCTGCCACAGACCTTTGGTCACTGCCATTTAAAAGTCACGACTCAGTACAACATGTGCTAACAACTGGGCCGAAGGGTACGCCGGTGGAGTATGTCAACGAAAAAGGAGTACTGTGGGCCAGCACCGTGGAGGCCAGCGATGGTCTGCGGAGGCTGCAAAGGTCGCGGACCTGGGGCTTGGAGCTTGCACCGGCACGTGGTGGGCCCTCTTTGACACACGCCAGTGTCGGCAGGTGAGCGGAGCCTCCTTGGTGCGCTGGGGCAGGCATGATGGGTCTGGGGACCGGCGGCCCGGGGTGCAGCAGGCGCACAGGGACGCAGGCCCCGCTGCGCACGGCGCCGGCCTCGTGGCGGCCTGAGAGGCGCTGCCCTGGCAGACACGTTGGCCATTCCGAAAGAGAACCACGCCCAGTGCGACGGGCTTTTTGTTCACACCCCTACGCAGGCCTGGCGTACGCAAGGCCAACCCACTCCGCCCGCGCATACAGGGGGCACGTAACATGTGACATTTCCGCGCTCTGCCCCACAGCCTGTGGGGACATGGTAGAGTCCACTGGCCACTACACTCCATGCACCAGCAGTTGATGTCCACATGGCCATTTCCGTGGTTTGTACACTGAAGTCTGTCCGGCACATCGACGCCACACTTGGCATTGGGTAGGTTCTCATTGATTAGTCACTTGCCGCTCTCGCACATGCCTGCTCCACGCCTCTCCTCGGATTCTGCTATTGTGTGGCTGTGGTGCCATGCCGTGGCAGGGTTGTGTGCATGGCAAGCCCAGGTTCCCAATGGTGTGGTGTTGTTGTGTCTGGTCGGTTGGCATGTTGTGTGGCATGTTGCATGTAGTTCTGCTGCGTGCCCATTGCCAGTGTCGTGAGTTGCATGACTGTGTGGTGGAGGTGTGTGATGTGTTCATTTGGTACTTACCAACGTGCAATGCATTTCCATGGGTGCCATCCTGGGAGCGCAGGTTGATGATGGACTGTCGGGAGATGTGGGAATCATGCACACTGCCTGGGGAGTTGGCCACGACATTGTTGAGGAGTCCCCGGTGGTCCACTGTTGCCTGCACATAGATGGTATGCGTGTGCTTTCGGTTGCTGTAGTCGTGTGCAGTGTTGGCAGGGGGCAGGAGGGGTACATGTGGGCAGTCGATTGCACCCAACATGTGAGGGAATCCAGCTATGGTGTGGCAGCCTTGCTTGGTCTCCAGCTGCTCCTGCGCAGTGTGGGTGACATGGCGGTGCTGGGGTACCAGGCTGATGATGGCATCCAGGACAGGTGTGATGAACTTGGATAGGGCTGGCTGTGAGACTCCTCCGACTCTGGCAGTTGTTGGTTGGAATGTATCAGAGGCCAACAGGTGCAGCACAGCCAGCAACTTTGTCTGCGGAGGGATGTTGGTTGTCCGCTGTGTTGGTGCCGTCAGCCGGTGGGAAATGTGTGTCAGGATGCGGGGGATTGTTGTCCTTTTGGGCCTGTTGTGGGCAATGTCCTCCTCTGGCGTTAGGTCTGTGAGGCTGGTGCATTTACGGTGTGTCCTCTGTCTTTGTGTATGCTGCCTCTCTGGTGATCCGGGGGGGGGGCGGGCCGGGTCCTGGGGGTGGTGGCGGGACTGGGGGTGGTGTAGGTGGGTGTTGTGGCCCTCATGGGTCTCAGAGCTGCATGTTCATTGTCTCCATGGCATCTGTGGGTCTTCAGATGTGGCTCTGGGCTGGGCTCCCTTTCATGCTGCAGGTAGTCGTGCTGCTTAACACCAGCAGAAGGCAGGTGTTTGCATCGCAGATCTTGCAGTTCGTTGTGAAAGTGGTGTAGTGGTGTTTTCGTGTGTTTTAGCATGGGAACGCCTACTCTGCATCTCATTAGGGTTAGTTGGTGGTGCCACCCGTGGAGATCGATTTTGCGGCAGTTATCGCAGAAATACTGGCGATGTCTGCAGTTTGCACCCGCCTGTGAATGGGGCGTTAAATCTATCTCCACTTTTGATGCGTTAGGGCGGCGATAACTCGGCAATAAGTCCTTGTGAATATGCCCCATAGAGTTTATAAACAGTAGATATTTGCACATTTCCGAAATTGGGAGTACCCATACTAGCATGAGAATTATAGGTCATTTTTCAGCGCCTTGAGACCCTCCCGGGTGAGTAGCGCGCTCTATAAATGCCGTGATTGATTGATTGATTGATTGATTTTTCAAAATGACTTATTTTTTACACATTGTCTTTCATTTGGAAGGCAGAAATGCATCGAAAGTCAATAGGTAATAACAGTTGCTCTACAATTCTGTGTTACCCTAAGTCTCCCGATAAAAATGGTACCTCACTTGTGTGGGTAGGCCTTGTGCCTACGACAGGAAACGGCTCAAAACGCAAGGTGGACACACCACATTTTCACAATGAAAAATGACCCTTTTTTGCAAAGTGCCTAGCTGTAGTTTTTGAACCCTAGCTCTGCCTACACCTAGGGAAACCTAGCAAACCTATACATTTTTGAAAACTAGACCCCCAGGGGAATCCAGGATGGGGTGACTTGACTGGCTCTCGCCAGGTTCTGTTACCCAGAATCGCTTGCAAACCTAAACAATTGTCAAAAAACACATTTTCCTCCCATTTCTGGGTGGAAAGTTCTGGAATCTGCGTGGATCCACAAAATTCCACGCACCCCGCGTTCCCCAAAGTCTTCAGAGAAAAATGGCACCTCACTTGTGTGGGTAGGCCTAGTGCCCGCGACAGGAAACGTCCCAAAATGCAAGGTGGACACACCACATTTTCACAGTGAAAAATGACCCTTTTTTTGCAAAGTGCCTAGCTGTAGTTTTTTAACCTTAACTCTGCCGGCACCTATGAAAACCTAGCAAACCTATACATTTTTGAAAACTAGACACCCAGCGAAATCCAGGATGGGGTGACTTGACTCGATCTCACCAGGTTCTGTTACCCAGAATCCCTTGCAAACCTAAAAAATTGTCCAAAAAAACACATTTTCCTCACATTTCTGTGGTGGAAAGTTCTGGAATCTGCGTGGCTCCACAAAATTCCACCCACCCCGCGTTCCCCAAAGTCTTCCGAGAAAAATGGTACCTCACTTGTGTGGGTAGGCCTAGTGCCCGTGACAAAAACGGCCCAAAACGCAAGGTGGACACACCACATTTTCACAGTGAAAAATTACCCTTTTTTTGCAAAGTGCCTAGCTGTAGTTTTTTAACCCAGCTCTGCCGGCACCTAGGGAAACCTAGCAAACCTATACATTTTTGAAAACTAGACACCCAAGGGAATCCAGGATGGGGTGACTTGACTGGCTCTCACCAGGTTCTGTTACCCAGAATCCCTTGCAAACCTAAAGAATTGTCAAAAAAAACACATTTTCCTCTCATTTCTGTGGTGGAAAGTTCTGGAATCTGCGTGGATCCTCAAAATTCCATGCACCCCGCGTTCCCCAAAGTCTTCCGAGAAAAATGGTACCTCACTTGTGTGGGTAGGCCTAGTGCCCGCAACAGGAAACGGGCGAAAACGCAAGGTGGACACACCACATTTTCACAGTGAAAAATGACCCTTTTTTTGCAAAGTGCCTAGCTGTAGTTTTTGAACCCTAGCTCTGCCGGCACCTAGGGAAACCTAGCAAACCTATACATTTTTGAAAACTAGACACCAAGGGTAATCCTGTATGGGGTGACTTGACTGCCTCTCACCAGGTTCTGTTACCCAGAATCCCTTGCAAACCAAAAAGTTGTTAAAAAAAACACATTTTCCTCACATTTCTGTGGTGGAAAGTTCTGGAATCTGCGTGGCTCCACAAAATTCCACCCACCCCGCGTTCCTCAGAGTCTTCCGAGAAAAATGGTACCTCACTTGTGTGGGCAGGCCTAGTGCCCGTGACAGAAAACGGCCCAAAACGCAAGGTGGACACACCACATTTTCTCAGTGAAAAATGACCCTTTTTTTGCAAAGTGCCTAGCTGTAGTTTTTGAACCCAGCTCTGCCGGCACCTAGGGAAACCTAGCAAACCTATACATTTTTGATAACTAGACACCCAAGGGAATCCAGGATGGGGTGACTTGACTGGCTCTCACCAGGTTCTGTTACCCAGAATCCCTTGCAAACCTAAAGAATTGTCAAAAAAACCACATTTTCCTCTCATTTCTGTGGTGGAAAGTTCTGGAATCTGCGTGGATCCTCAAAATTCTATGCACCCCGCGTTCCCCAAAGTCTTCCGAGAAAAATGGTACCTCACTTGTGTGGGTAGGCCTAGTGCCCGCGACAGGAAATGGGCGAAAACGCAAGGTGGACACACCACATTTTCTCAGTGAAAAATGACCCTTTTTTTGCAAAGTGCCTAGCTGTAGTTTTTGAACCCTAGCTCTGCCGGCACCTAGGGAAACCTAGCAAACCTATACATTTTTGAAAACTAGACACCCAGGGGAATCCAGGATGGGGTGACTTGACTGGCTCTCACCAGGTTCTGTTACCCAGAATCCCTTGCAAACCTAAACAATTGTCAACAAAACACATTTTCCTCCCATTTCTGGGTGGAAAGTTCTGGAATCTGCGTGGATCCACAAAATTCCACGCACCCCGCGTTCCCCAAAGTCTTCCGAGAAAAATGGCACCTCACTTGTGTGGGTAGGCCTAGTGCACGCGACAGGAAAAGTCCCAAAATGCAAGGTGGACACACCACATTTTCACAGTGAAAAATGACCCTTTTTTTGCAAAGGGCCTAGCTGTAGTCTCTGAACCCTAGCTCTGCCGGCACCTAGGGAAACCTAGCAAATCTATACATTTTTGAAAACTAGACACCCGGGGGATGCTAGGGAGGTATGGCTTGCGTGGATCCCCCAACGTTTTCTTACCCAGAACCCCCTGCAAACCTCACATTTAGCTGAAAAAATCACTTTTTTCACACATTTTTGTGTGGGAAAGTTGTGGCATCACCGGGCTGACACAAATTTCCTACCACCCAGCGTTCCCCCAGGTCTCCTGATAAAAATGGTGCCTCACTCGTGTGGGAGGCCCAAGTATCCGCGACAGGCAAGGGCCCAAAACGTATTGAGGTGACCTCAAAATTGCCTATCACAAAACGACCTGGTTTTGCAAGGGGGGTCACCTGGGTTTTTGGCCCCGTGCTCGGCGGCCAGCTAGGGAAATCTACCAAACCCACACATTTCTGAAAACTAGACACCCGGGGGATTCCAGGGAGGTATGGCTTGCGAGGATCCCCTAACGTTTCCTTATCCAGAATCCCCTGCAAACCTCAAATTTAGCTGAAAAAAATCACTTTTTTCCCCCAATTTTTGTGTGGGAAAGTTGTGTCATCACCGACCTGACACAAATTTCCTACCACCCAGTGTTCCCCCAGGTCTCCCGATAAAAATGGTACCTCACTCGTGTGGGAGGCCCAAGTACCCGCGACAGGCAAGGGCCCAAAATGTATTGAGGCGACATCTAAATTGCCTATCACAAAACGACCTGGTTTTGCAAGGGGGGTCACCAGGGTTTTTGGCCCCGTGCTCGGCGGACAGCTAGGAAAACCTACCAAACCCACACATTTCTGATAACTAGACACCCGGGGGATTCCAGGGAGGTATGGCTTGCGTGGATCCCCCAACGTTTTCTTACCCAGAATCCCCTCCAAACCTCAAATTTAGCTGAAAAAAATCACTTTTTTCACACATTTTTGTGTAGGAAAGTTGTGGCATCACTGGGCTGACACAAATTTCCTACCACCCAGTGTTCCCCCAGGTGTCCCGATAAAAATGGTACCTCACTCGTGTGGGAGGCCCAAGTACCTGCGACAGGCAAGGGCCCAAAACGTATTGAGGTGACCTCAAAATTGCCTATCACAAAATGACCTGGTTTTGCAAGGGGGGTCACCTGGGTTTTTGGCCCCGTGCTCGGCGGACAGCTAGGAAAACCTACCAAACCCACACATTTCTGAAAACTAGACACCCGGGGGATTCCAGGGAGGTATGGCTTGCGTGGATCCCCCAACGTTTTCTTACCCAGAATCCCTCCAAACCTCAAATTTAGCTGAAAAAAATCACTTTTTTCACACATTTTTGTGTAGGAAAGTTGTGGCATCACTGGGCTGACACAAATTTCCTACCACCCAGTGTTCCCCCAGGTGTCCCGATAAAAATGGTACCTCACTCGTGTGGGAGGCCCAAGTACCTGCGACAGGCAAGGGCCCAAAACGTATTGAGGTGACCTCAAAATTGCCTATCACAAAATGACCTGGTTTTGCAAGGTGGGTCATCTGGGTTTTTGGCCCGTGCTCGGCGGCCAGCTAGGGAAACCTACCAAACCCACACATTTCTGAAAACTAGACACCCGGGGGATTCCAGGGAGGGATGGCTTGCATGGATCCCCCAACGTTTTCTTACCCAGAATCCACTGCAAACCTCAAATCTAGCTGAAAAAATCACTTTTTCCACACATTTCTGTGTGGGAAAGTTGTGGCATCACCGGGCTGACACAAATTTCCTACCACCCAGCGTTCCCCCGGGTCTCCCGATAAAAATGGTGCCTCACTCGTGTGGGAGGCCCAAGTACCCGCGACAGGCAAGGGCCCAAAACGTATTGAGGCAACATCAAAATTGCCTATCACAAAATGTTTTGGGCCCTTGCCTGTCGCGGGTACTTGGGCCTTTCACCCGAACAGGACGGGCACAGGCATGCTGCATTACAGAACTACAATTCCAGGCCCTTATCAAGGAGGCCCCTTTCGCTACATTATTTTACACCCACTGTACGGATGCTTTTTGGGAGAACCACTTCGAGTACCATTGACGCAAGCTCCTCATCCCATGTACCATAATATATGGGGATACAAGGATCGTTCCTCCCTATCTACTACATAATACCAATGCCCTGAAGAAGTTCATTGTCTAATGAACGAAACGCATTGGCTGGAACTCCTGATATTGGATGACTTTGAAAAATAAAGGATTACTTTTGATATAAAGCAAGAAGTTAACGAGATTCATTGAAAAGATTACTTGGGGAGTGCACCGCTCTATCTTTCGGTCAGTTCTTACTCTGCTTGGCAGTGGCACCCAACAACGTCAGGTGCAAGAGTTGTTTGTGCACACCGACTCTAACTATTATCTGACAATTTATAAGGGGAATATAGCAGGGAAGTGTGGCTACTCTGTTCCGCCGTTGCTCGCCTTTTCCATTTCATTTGGAGTAAACGTAACAAAAAAAGTTTTTCTTACCAAATAAATGCAACTACGCAAAACTGCAGAAACCGCAAACAAGAACAAAAAGCACTAGAGAAAAAGGAGAAATAAAACATTACAATCACATATGGAAATAATGAACCAGTCCACGCACAATTAACCAGCCAAGATGGTGGGCCTAAAAGCAAAAGGCCGACCCCAAGGGTACCATCCTGGGAGCGCAGGTTGATGATGGACTGTCGGGAGATGTGGGAATCATGCACACTGCCTGGGGAGTTGGCCACAACATTGTTGAGGAGTCCCCGGTGGTCCACTGTTGCCTGCACATAGATGGTATGCGTGTGCTTTCGGTTGCTGTAGTCGTGTGCAGTGTTGGCAGGGGGCAGGAGGGGTACATGTGGGCAGTCGATTGCCCCCAACATGTGAGGGAATCCAGCTATGGTGTGGCAGCCTTGCTTGGTCTCCAGCTGCTCCTGCGCAGTGTGGGTGACATGGCGGTGCTGGGGTACCAGGCTGATGATGGCATTCAGGACAGGTGTGATGAACTTGGATAGGGCTGGCTGTGAGACTCCTCCGACTCTGGCAGTTGTTGGTTGGAATGTATCAGAGGCCAACAGGTGCAGCACAGCCAGCAACTTTGTCTGCGGAGGGATGTTGGTTGTCCGCTGTGTTGGTGCCGTCAGCCGGTGGGCAATGTGGGTCAGGATGCGGGGGATTGTTGTCCTTTTGGGCCTGTTGTGGGCAATGTCCTCCTCTGGCGTTAGGTCTGTGAGGCTGGTGCATTTACGGTGTGTCCTCTGTCTTTGTGTATGCTGCCTCTGTGGTGATCCGGGGGGGGCGGGCCGGGTCCTGGGGGTGGTGGCGGGACTGGTGGTGGTGGCGGTGGGTGTTGTGGCCCTCATGGGTCTCAGAGCTGCATGTTCATTGTCTACATGGCATCTGTGGGTCTTCAGATGTGGCTCTGGGCTGGGCTCCCTTTCATGCTGCAGGTAGTCGTCCTGCTTAACACCAGCAGAAGGCAGGTGTTTGCATCGCAGATCTGGCAGTTCGTTGTGAAAGTGGTGTAGTGGTGTTTTCGTGTGTTTTAGCATGGGAACGCCTACTCTGCATCTCATTAGGGTTAGTTGGTGGTGCCACCCGTGGAGATCGATTTTGCGGCAGTTATCGCGGAAATACTGGCGATGTCTGCAGTTTGCACCCGCCTGTGAATGGGGCGTTAAATCTATCTCCACTTTTGATGCGTTAGGGCGGCGATAACTCGGCGATAAGTCCTTGTGAATATGCCCCATAGAGTTTATAAACAGTAGATATTTGCACATTTCCGAAATTGGGAGTGCCCATACTAGCATGAGAATTATAGGTCATTTTTCAAAATGACTTATTTTTTACACATTGTCTTTCATTTGGAAGGCAGAAATGCATCAAAAGTCAATAGGTAATAACAGTTGCTCTACAATTCTGTGTTACCCTAAGTCTCCCGATAAAAATGGTACCTCACTTGTGTGGGTAGGCCTTGTGCCTACGACAGGAAACGGCTCAAAACGCAAGGTGGACACACCACATTTTCACAATGAAAAATGACCCTTTTTTGCAAAGTGCCTAGCTGTAGTTTTTGAACCCTAGCTCTGCCTACACCTAGGGAAACCTAGCAAACCTATACATTTTTGAAAACTAGACACCCAGGGGAATCCAGGATGGGGTGACTTGACTGGCTCTCGCCAGGTTCTGTTACCCAGAATCCCTTGCAAACCTAAACAATTGTCAAAAAAACACATGTTCCTCCCATTTCTGGGTGGAAAGTTCTGGAATCTGCGTGGATCCACAAAATTCCACACACCCCGCGTTCCCCAAAGTCTTCCGAGAAAAATGGCACCTCACTTGTGTGGGTAGGCCTAGTGCCCGCGACAGGAAACATCCCAAAATGCAAGGTGGATACACCACATTTTCACAGTGAAAAATGACCCTTTTTTTGCAAAGTGCCTAGCTGTAGTTTTTGAACCCTACCTCTGCCGGCACCTAGGGAAACCTAGCAAACCTATACATTTTTGAAAACTAGACACCCAGGGGAATCCAGGATGGGGTAACTTGACTGGCTCTCGCCTGGTTCTGTTACCCAGAATCCCTTGCAAACCTAAACAATTGTCAACAAAACACATTTTCCTCCCATTTCTGGGTGGAAAGTTCTGGAATCTGCGTGGATCCACAAAATTCCACGCACCCCGGGTTCCCCAAAGTCTTCCGAGAAAAATGGTACCTCACTTGTGTGGGTAGGCCTAGTGCCCGCGACAGGAAACGTCCCAAAATGCAAGGTGGACACACCACATTTTCACAGTGAAAAATTACCCTTTTTTTGCAAAGGGCCTAGCTGTAGTTTTTGAACCCTAGCTCTGCCGGCACCTAGGGAAACCTAGCAAACCTATACATTTCTGAAAACTAGACACCCAGGGGAATCCAGGATGGGGTGACTTGACTGGCTCTCACCAGGTTCTGTTACCCAGAATCCCTTGCAAACCTGAAAAAGTGTCAAACAAAACACATTTTCCTCACTTGTCTGTGGTGGAAAGTTCTGGAATCTGCGTGGCTCCACAAAATTTCACCCCCCCGCATTCCCCAAAGTCTTCCGAGAAAAATGGTACCTCACTTGTGTGGGTAGGCCTAGTGCCCGCGAAAGGAAACGGCCCAAAACGCAAGGTGGACACACCACATTTTCACAGTGAAAAATGACCCTTTTTTTGCAAAGTGCCTAGCTGTAGTTTTTTAACCTTAACTCTGCCGGCACCTATGAAAACCTAGCAAACCTATACATTTTTGAAAACTAGACACCCAGCGGAATCCAGGATGGGGTGACTTGACTCGATCTCACCAGGTTCTGTTACCCAGAATCCCTTGCAAACCTAAAAAATTGTCCAAAAAAACACATTTTCCTCACATTTCTGTGGTGGAAAGTTCTGGAATCTGCGTGGCTCCACAAAATTCCACCCACCCCACGTTCCCCAAAGTCTTCCGAGAAAAATGGTACCTCACTTGTGTGGGTAGGCCTAGTGCCCGTGACAGGAAACGGCCCAAAACACAAGGTGGACACACCACATTTTCACAGTGAAAAATTACCCTTTTTTTGCAAAGTGCCTAGCTGTAGTTTTTTAACCCAGCTCTGCCGGCACTTAGGGAAACCTAGCAAACCTATACATTTTTGAAAACTAGACATCCAAGGGAATCCAGGATGGGGGTGACTTGACTGGCTCTCACCAGGTTCTGTTACCCAGAATCCCTTGCAAACCTAAAGAATTGTAAAAAAAAACACATTTTCCTCTCATTTCTGTGGTGGAAAGTTCTGGAATCTGCGTGGATCCTCAAAATTCCATGCACCCCGCGTTCCCCAAAGTCTTCCGAGAAAAATGGTACCTCACTTGTGTGGGTAGGCCTAGTGCCCGCGACAGGAAACGGGCCAAAACGCAAGGTGGACACACCACATTTTCACAGTGAAAAATGACCCTTTTTTTGCAAAGTGCCTAGCTGTAGTTTTTGAACCCTAGCTCTGCCGGCACCTAGGGAAACCTAGCAAACCTATACATTTTTGAAAACTAGACACCCAGGGGAATCCTGTATGGGGTGACTTGACTGGCTCTCACCAGGTTCTGTTACCCAGAATCCCTTGCAAACCTAAAAAGTTGTAAAAAAAAATACATTTTCCTCACATTTCTGGGTGGAAAGTTCTGGAATCTGCGTGGATCCACAAAATTCCACGCACCCCGCGTTATCCAAAGTCTTCTGAGAAAAATGGCACCTCACTTGTGTGGGTAGGCCTAGTGCCCGCGACAGGAAACGTCCCAAAATGCAAGGTGGACACACCACATTTTCACAGTGAAAAATTACCCTTTTTTTGCAAAGTGCCTAGCTGTCGTCTCTGAACCCTAGCTCTGCCAACACCTAGGGAAACCTAGCAAATCTATAAATTTTTGAAAACTAGACACCCGGGGGATGCTAGGGAGGAATGGCTTGCGTGGATCCCCCAACGTTTTCTTACCCAGAACCCCCTGCAAACCTCAAATTTAGCTGAAAAAATCACTTTTTTCACACATTTTTGTGTGGGAAAGTTGTGGCATCACCGGGCTGACACAAATTTCCTATCACCCAGCGTTCCCCCAGGTCTCCTGATAAAAATGGTGCCTCACTCGTGTGGGAGGCCCAAGTATCCGCGACAGGCAAGGGCCCAAAACGTATTGAGGTGACCTCAAAATTGCCTATCACAAAATGACCTGGTTTTGCAAGGGGGGTCACCTGGGTTTTTGGCCCCGTGCTCGGCGGCCAGCTAGGGAAATCTACCAAACCCACACATTTCTGAAAACTAGGCACCCGGGGGATTCCAGGGAGGTATGGCTTTCAAGGATCCCCTAACGTTTCCTTATCCAGAATCCCCTGCAAACCTCAAATTTAGCTGAAAAAAATCACTTTTTCCCCACAATTTTTGTGTGGGAAAGTTGTGTCATCACCGACCTGACACAAATTTCCTACCACCCAGCGTTCCCCCAGGTCTCCCGATAAAAATGGTACCTCACTCGTGTGGGAGGCCCAAGTACCCGCGACAGGCAAGGGCCCAAAACTTATTGAGGCGACATCTAAATTGCCTATCACAAAACGACCTGGTTTTGCAAGGGGGGTCACCTGGGTTTTTGGCCCCGTGCTCGGCGGACAGCTAAGGAAACCTACCAAACCCACACATTTCTGAAAACTAGACACCCGGGGGATTCCAGGGAGGTATGGCTTGTGTGGATCCCCCAACGTTTTCTTACCCAGAATCCCCTCCAAACCTCAAATTTAGCTGAAAAAAATCACTTTTTCCACACATTTTTGTGTAGGAAAGTTGTGGCATCACAGGGCTGACACAAATTTCCTACCACCCAGCGTTCCCCCAGGTCTCCCGATAAAAATGGTACCTCACTCGTGTGGGAGGCCCAAGTACCTGCGACAGGCAAGGGCCCAAAACATATTGAGGCGACATCAAAATTGCCTATCACAAAACGACCTGGTTTTGCAAGGGGAGCCACCTGGGTTTTTGGCCCCGTGCTCGGCGGACAGCTAGGGAACCCTACCAAACCCACACATTTCTGAAAACTAGACACCCGGGGGATTCCAGGGAGGTATGGCTTGCGTGGATCCCCCAACGTTTTCTTACCCAGAATCCCCTGCAAACCTCAAATTTAGCTGAAAAAATCACTTTTTCCACACATTTTTGTGTAGGAAAGTTGTGGCATCACTGGGCTGACACAAATTTCCTACCACCCAGCGTTCCCCCGGGTCTCCCGATAAAAATGGTGCCTCACTCGTGTGGGAGGCCCAAGTACCCGCGACAGGCAAGGGCCAAAAACGTATTGAGGCAACATCAAAATTGCCTATCACAAAACGACCTAGTTTTGCAAGGGGGGTCATCTGGGTTTTTGGCCCCTGCTCGGCGGCCAGCTAGGGAAACCTACCAAACCCACACATTTCTGAAAACTAGACACCCGGGGGATTCCAGGGAGGTATGGCTTGCGTGGATACCCCAACGTTTTCTTACCCAGAATTCCCTGCAAACCTCAAATTTAGCAGAAACAAATCACTTTTTTCACACATTTTTGTGTGGGAAAGTTGTGGCATCACCGAGCTGACACAAATTTCCTACCACTCAGCGTTCCCCCAGGTGTCCCGATAAAAATGGTGCCTCACTCGTGTGGGAGGCCCAAGTACCCGCGACAGGCAAGGGCCCAAAACGTATTGAGGTGACATCAAAATTGCCTATCACAAAACGACCTGGTTTTGCAAGGGGGGTCACCTGGGTTTTTGGCCCGTGCTCGGCGGCCAGCTAGGGAAACCTACCAAACCCACACATTTCTGAAAACTAGACACCCGGGGGATTCCAGGGAGGTATGGCTTGCGTGGATCCCGCAACGTTTTCTTACCCAGAATCCCCTGCAAACCTCAAATCTAGCTGAAAAAATCACTTTTTCCACACATTTCTGTGTGGGAAAGTTGTGGCATCACCGGGCTGACACAAATGTCCTACCACCCAGCGTTCCCCCGGGTCTCCCGATAAAAATGGTGCCTCACTCGTGTGGGAGGCCCAAGTACCCGCGACAGGCAAGGGCCCAAAACGTATTGAGGCGACATCAAAATTGCCTATCACAAAATGTTTTGGGCCCTTGCCTGTCGCGGGTACTTGGGCCTTTCACCCGAACAGGACGGGCACAGGCATGCTGCATTACAGAACTACAGTTCCAGGCCCTTATCAAGGAGGCCCTTTCGCTACATTATTTTACACCCACTGTACGGATGCTTTTTGGGAGAACCACTTCGAGTACCATTGACGCAAGCTCCTCATCCCATGTACCATAATATATGGGGATACAAGGATCGTTCCTCCCTATCTACTACATAATACCAATGCCCTGAAGAAGTTCATTGTCTAATGAACGAAACGCATTGGCTGGAACTCCTGATATTGGATGACTTTGAAAAATAAAGGATTACTTTTGATATAAAGCAAGAAGTTAACGAGATTCATTGAAAAGATTACTTGGGGAGTGCACCGCTCTATCTTTCGGTCAGTTCTTACTCTGCTTGGCAGTGGCACCCAACAACGGCAGGTGCAAGAGTTGTTTGTGCACACCGACTCTAACTATTATCTGACAATTTATAAGGGGAATATAGCAGGGAAGTGTGGCTACTCTGGTCCGCCGTTGCTCGCCTTTTCCATTTCATTTGGAGTAAACGTAACATAAAAAGTTTTTCTTACCAAATAAATGCAACTACGCAAAACTGCTGAAACCGCAAACAAGGACAAAAAGCACTAGAGAAAAAGGAGAAATAAAACATTACAATCACATATGGAAATAATGAACCAGTCCACGCACAATTAACCAGCCAAGATGGTGGGTAGGTGGGCCTAAAAGCAAAAGGCCGACCCCAAGGGGTCAGAAACAGCTGAAATATTCAGCCCCATAAAGGGGAGTGACCCTTGTCCATGGGGCCGCTCCTCACAATCATCTATATAAAAAAATAAATGCCTGGTGGCCTAGTGGGCCATCTGAAATCATTTTGGGCCAACCTCCCCCTCAGTGGGGCAGAAACCACCAGACTAAATTTCCCCCAAAGGGGATTGACCCTTGCCCAAGGGGCCGCACCCCGCATGCATTAATAATAAAAAAAAAAAACTAAAACAAAAAAATTGCTGGTGGCCCAGTGGTCCAACTAAAATTAATTTGGGCTGATCTGCCACCCCCCCCTGGGGGCAGAAACGGGCAAATAATATGTCCTCCCAAAGGGGAGCGACCCTTGCCCAAGGGGCCACTCCCCGCATGCATTAAAAAAAAATAAAGAAAACAAAAAAATCCATGGTGGCCCAGTGGGCCAGCTAAAAAATTATTTGGACCGATCTGCCGGCCAAATAATAAGTCCCCCAAAGGGGAGCAACCCTTGCCCAAGGGGCCTCTCCCCTCATGCATTACAAAAAAATAAACTAAAACAAAAAAAATCCATGGTGGCCCAGTCGGCCATCTAAAAAAATTAGTTGGGCTGATCTGCCCCCCCGTGGGGGCAGAAACGGCCAAACAATATGTCCCCCAAAGGGGAGCGACCCTTGCCCAAGGGACCGCTCCCCGCATGCATTACATAGAGAAAAAAACAAACTAAAACAAAAAAAATCCCTGGTGGCCCAGTGGACAATCTAAAAAATTATTTGGGCCGATCTGCCCCCCCCCACGGGGCAGAAACGGCCAAAGAATATGTCCCCCAAGAGGAGCGACCCTTGCCTAAGGGGCCGCTCCCCGAATACATTGCATAATTTGAAAAAAATAAACTAAAATAAAAAAAATCCCTGGTGTCTAGTGGGCATTCCTGCTGCACGATTGAGCGATCGTGCAGCAGGAATGCTCAAAGAGACATCGGATGAAAGGAAAATCCTTTCCTTTCCCCCGATGCCTCTTTGTTTGAAAAAAAAAACCCTCCCTGAGGAGAAACTCACCTTCTCCTCCTGGACGCGCTGGAAGCAAATAGCTTCCACCGCGCCCAGTTTCATCTAATGATGTCGGTGCGCGATGCGCGCTGGCGTCATTAGATGAAGTGGAGGTGGGGGCGGGGGGGCAGCGGAAGGGCTTCCGCTGTCCTCCCTGGTGGGGGCAGCAAGATCGGCGGTCCACGGGGGGAGCGCCAGCGCTTCCCCTGTGGGTGGGTGCCAGGACGGCCGGGAGTCGTCGTGAGGACACGCCCACTGAATGTAACATTATATTATGATATCAAAACATATTATTGAACCATTGAGTTAAAAGGATTTGCATGTATATAGATAAACAATACAATCAAGATAAAAGAGATTGAATTATCAACAATAATATTACCTATTTCATGTGAAGCTGTGACAACACCAATCATAAAATCTATTAATAAATATGGAGGATATCTATCATGCATGTGGGAGTAAATGAGGTAATAAACCTGTTATTCAAAGTAAATACGATTAAAATAATGAATATAATGAAAACAGAAATAATATAAACAGATCAATAGTTGCAATACTCAGCTATCCGATGGCTGGGTGTCTTCGTTTTCCCGATATTTTGAGTTCATTGAGTTCATTCAGCTATGACTCTGACCAAAATTGTAAAGAAGTGCTAATGCATCCACATTCTGCGTTCAAAGTAGATTTTGGAGAGCAAGACTTATCCCTATGTTGTTCCTTAGTAAAGGTAGCTACGGTTTGAAGGGCTGCAGCCTTGTCCTCATGACTTCGAACAGTTCTTTCGAGATCTCTACCCCGCTGTCGAGGACTGTTGACATTCCTTTGTGCGTTGCCCATTGCTTGTATAAAGGAGCTGAGTTGTGTTCATTCTGGAATAGAGTGTTGAGTTTCCATTTCTTGCGGTTTCCAGCTGTCTATGAATAGACGGAGGTCTTCGGGATCATAAAAATCTTTGTAGATTCCATCTTTGGTGATGCGGAAACGGGCAGGGTCGAAAAGACCATACTCAGGGGCCGATTCCGATCTCGGCCGGTAGGGCTCCGAATCGGATTCGGATTTACCGGATCCGAGTCGGAGCCCTGTTTCCCGACCGAATCGTACGCGGGACCGGCCGAGCGAGTACGATGCAGGCACCCGCGAAAACTCCGACCGACTCGAACGCGGCTTCAACACGCTCCGACCGACTCGCATGGACACGACTCGCACCGCGCTATGGAGACGTTTCCCGGCCGGGTAAGTACGATGCGCGCCGCGAGCAGTCCGATCGACTCGTGCCGTCCGGCTCGAAAAAGCTGTCGGAGCCGGACTTTGGGGGTCCGCGTCGGACCCCCCTGCACGCGTAGGCGCGCGGAGTCGCACACAGGGGGACCCATGGGTCCCCCTACCTGTGCGTGTACGGTGCGACCGCTTCGCCGCGTACACGCTGTAGGGGGCGCCCTTGTCCGCCTCGCACCCATTGAGTCAATGGGAGCCCGCGTACGCGTTGTACGACAGGCTCCCATTGACTTCAATGGGAGTCCGACCGACTCGAGTCCGATGGCATGCGTGCGCATCGTACTCGATCGATCGGACTGCCCGAGTCCGATTTGGTCGGAAATCTCTCCGGGTCCGGCTCGGTCGGAGAGATTTCCGGCCCGAATCGGAATCGGCCCCTCAATGTCCAGTTGGCGTAGTTGAGGCCTCAATGAGAGGAATGCCTTGCGGCGATCATTAGTCTCTCTAGAAAAGTCGGCTGCAATGCGAATTTCATGTCCATCATATGTGAATGGACCATGAGTGCGTGCAGATATTAATAGTTGTCTGCTCATATCTTAAAAAACAAACAATGAGAGGACGTGGGTATACTGCAGATTCCTTGCGTAATGGACCAATTCGATGTGCACGCTGTATCTCCAGTGGAGGATCAAAAGCAACGTCCACTAATTTTGGAAGAGTATTTCGGAGGAATGCTCTAGCGTTTGGACCTTCTATTTTTTCTGGAAAACCGAAAAAAGCGAACATTGTCCCTCCTTCTTCGATCTTCCAAGTCAATCAGCTTACTGCATAGAAATAGTAGCTATTGGTCTCTGCTTTGTACCAAATCTAGACGTGTTTCCACGACTGTTAACCTATGGTCAAGCCCTTCTGTTTTTGCATGGAATCCTGCAATGTCTGCTCGTATTGATTTAGTTTCCGCTGCTAAAGAGGATATATTTGAATCCATTCCTTCAAGTCGTCGACTGACCGCAGAGATTTCTTGTAGTATACGGTCCGCAGTTTCTCCTTGCGTGGATAGGTTAGTCTGTAGTGAACCTTCTGCTGTAGGAGGGGTACTTTTTGCAGTTGTGTTTTGTGGCTGTTTAAGTACATCCGCGAAAAGAGGTTGTTTAGGAGGTTTACTACCATGCTTGGCAGTAGACATTTTGAAGTTTTTTATAGAAAGGTCCCAGAACAATGCACTGAGTCAATGAGTTAATGCAGAGATACAAGGTGGCGACAAAATCACATGCCATTTATCGCTTCAAATTAACAGTCTCTCAATATCTGAGTTCTACTTTGAATATCATCCTTTTAGCCTGCTTGTCAGGGTTCAGGTTAAAGTTCTGAAGTTTTATAAATGTGACGACAAGTACTCTGTGTCAGGTTGCTTTAAGGAGGCTTGAGGACAACTCCAATATCTCTTAGATTGAAGCGGTCAAGTCAGGCAATAATTGTGTGCATGAGCAGAAAAAACCTCCTGAGCATTTCAATAAAGTGATTGAATGTGAAAACTACAATGTAAATATAAATTATTGCGAGGCAGCCGTAAAATTCAATCATGACACAAGAACCTTTATTCATTCATTCCATCCGGAAATGCGAACTTTATGAATAAAAGTAAAAAATGTAATTTAGTCACTTCACGAACATCTCAAGCCCGTCTGAGTAGAAAAGGACGGTGACTTTTAGGCAACAGTCAGAAAACGGAGTGAAGTTTACTATTTAAATTCTTCCAAAGCTAAGACCAAAATGTCTCCTCAGAAGCAACACTCCGGATTAGACAGCAAAAGGAGCAGGGTGCCAGTTTTAGCATCAGTCATAGCACTCACCCGCTTTAAAGCTGCTGATATTAATGCCTCTGCAATATTCAGGCTTCATGGGACAGTCGAGAAACAGCGCTATCGACGACCAGCAACTTCATGCAGCTCGCAGGCCCAGCTACGTCACAGAGAAGCCGGGGGCTGAATTATGAGCAATGGAACGTTGAGGGCGGAAGGCTGTGGAACTCCAAAATCGAGGCTGCAGGCAGACTCTCAGGCCCAGAGTCTCTCATAATGCGCAGCTCCCATTACTCAGGAACCGTGCCTCTGGCACTCCAAAGAAACGGCTCATCCGCTTCCCGGGTTCACCACAACAACTGCGACACCGAAATGATGCCACGGGTCATGCATAAATTAGACGCCTACTCCGTTTGAAGCCCCCCTCACAGCGGAGCCAGCAAGTTAGGTGGCCATCTTTGTCCGCGGCAAGACCACGCACCCTTCTTGATAGATTCTGACTCATCTTTCCACCAGCCGCACTCGGTCACATGATGACACTTACCCTCTCTCTACAGGGTACTTCCCGTAGCAGCCAGCCATCATTGACAGGCAGTTTGAAGAATTAATTCACAAGGACCTCAATACCTAGAGCGTGATTGTGAATGTGCACTCACTGATAATCCATAGGGTGGAAGAGTACAGATTTCAGCGGGCTGTGGGCCGGTAGGCTGCTGAATCTGGAACCTTTCTAGATTATGGGACAGCAATTAAGTAGTGCTTTTTCCTAGAGGCGGTAAATACAATAAGAGTTACTCAACTTAATCACTTTTGAACTAAAATGTTGGACAGAAGGCCTTGTGGTCTTAAAAACACAGTGAAGTGGGATAAAAGCCACACTGAAAATAACTAAATAACATAACAAAATAATTCGACACAAGCCAAATTACGGTTGAGAAGACCTGTGTCATTGTGATTGATAGGGTTTTTTGAGCTTTTGATACATTTTGAGGTCAAATTAGTCATCAGGTGCGTGCCTGGTGTTTCATGCAGGCCTTGGCCGCCTGAAATAGTTGGTGGTGTGGACCTTGCAGCTGATGGTTTTATGATGGGGGATGCTTGTAAGAAACATCCAATGGGAAAGTCTGAGTCTAAGACTCTATGTGACTTACGGTGAATGGAATATTCACGATGAGTTCACTTAATTTAAGAAATCGAGTGACATTTCCAAAGAACTTCGAGTGTCAGGTGTGGATTTTCTCAAAGGCGATAGCATGGCAGAGAGGGATGTTGATGAGCACTCGAGGAGATGCGCTTTGCTTGGGGCATTCTGGGCTCTCTACTCTACAGTGGGAAGTGTCATAAGTGGAGGGGTGCTAAGTATGCAACAAATTAATTGCAAATCATCCTGAAATTTTCAAACTTTTGCTGATGGAGATTTTAAAGATGGAAGTATCTTCTGTAACATAGTAAGGACCTCTTCAAGCTACCAGCAAACAATCTGCCTCTTTTTTGCGTGCTCTTCAAAATACTGTTTAATATTTATTAACATCCCGTTTCAAGAAGTAGGCTTTATGTCGCTCGAAGCTTGGAAGAACATTAACTCAAATGAATGCACACATAAGAGCAACAGATCTGAAGATATGTTGTAGAGGGTGTGTTCTCTGGTTTACCTTTTTGCGGTTAGAAATGCCATCCTACATCTACGGTCCCCTGCAAACTGCAATCAAATAAATGGTCATCTATAAAATTTGCAGATGTCCAATATGAGACTCAGCCATTCTTCTGTCATCACTGCGCTTCTCGTACATATCCAGCTTATGTCACAAAGCAAGCACCAGTTGGCCCATTACAAGCAGGGGTCCCATTACAAGCAGGTAGCAGGGGCAGGAAGTCATGAAAATGATTTCCAGTTTCACTCAGCAATGCCCCTGATGTTTTAAAACGCTTGGAGATCCAAGATATGACACCCACAGACCTCAGAGGATCCGTGAAGCATATGTTTGAATGGGGCGTGTTTTGTAATTAGATGCCCAGTTCATGCTATTAACCTCAAAAGAAGTACGGAGTCCCCCTGTCCAGCCAGGAGTTTGCTGCCGCGCAGCGACCCATTGACATGTCTCTTGGTTAGCTGAGGTGTTTTGGTTGGTCTGGTACGACTCTCATTCCACAGGTTTCTGATCATTTCTTCCTACGGCAACCGGGCAATGACAAAAATGTGCAATAGAATCCACACTTTCTGCAGGTAACCCACCTGGTATCCAGGAGCAATCTACATACATTGTGGTCGGTGAACTGGGAAGCTCGCCTGCTCCAGTCACTGAGAGTGAAATAAAGTGCAGACTATATATATATGCCTATAGACAGCACCGTGGTCAGGGCTGATGGCGCAATGCAACCCGTAGGAATGAGTACCATTTAAACTCACAAGGCATGCGCTTTCAGTTATTTTTACATGCAATATAACATCAGCACACTACAAGCAAGGAAGAAAAACAACACTACTCATCTCAATCATTCATCAGTCAGCTTACACGCGAAGTTCCAGAATCGAGAATGAGGCACAGAAGCAAAATGGGTTTGATGTGGTGTAATATGAAATTTAGATGAAATATGCTGTAACCATTTCAAGACTTTAATGATGACCCCCCTCGTAAAATATGATACCTTTAAGTTCCAAACTTAATAGGTGTGATAAACTACACTTATTATGAGTGTTACCCCACAATAGGGCGTAACATGCGTGTCACAGTATTTTTCAGGCATTCGCCCACTCACTTGTCGAAAGCTGTAAAATACCAAGGGGGATATTCTCAAGGACCGGCGATACCTATCGCAAACGCCAGTTAGCAGCAGTTTTTTTATCGCCGCCTAACCCTGAAATCTATTGCCATGTTAGCGGCGTATTAACAATCCGTCGCTACATGGCGATAGTATCAGGGAACGGCGGTGAAAACTGCTGCTAACATCAGCGCAATGGCGATAGGAAATCCGGCGTTAGCGGGCAAAAACTACCGATAGGCCCATTAGCGGCAAAAAAACTCACATTAGTCAGCCCAACGTGAGTTTTTCTTGCCTCTAATGTAAGAAATAGCCTACCAGTCAACATCCAATAGAAAATAGGCATAAAAACCAAAAAAATGCAGAATGGAGCAGCCAGGGGCAAGTGCAGCACACATCAACAACCCCTGCAAGCCAGCCAACATCCAGGATGACCAGGATGCCTCGCTGGACCTGCGTCTGGAGCCTGGATGTCTCGCTGGACCTGCGTCTGGAGCCTGCATGTCTCGCTGGACCTGTGTCTGGAGCCTGTATGCCTCGCTGGACCTGCGTCTGGAGCCTGGATGCCATGCTGGACCTGCGTCTGGAGCCTGGAGTGGGATGCAGAGGAGCTGTGGAGTCGATGAGCCATGGCGGTTGACATTGAGGCGCGACGATCGCCCGTACCTGGTGGTGAAGTCTGGCAGGTCGCATGAAGACACATTGCTGACCTGTGTGAGAAGACCGCCTTGCGCACCTTGGAGCTGTTAATAGTAGAGGCGCTCCTGCGCCCCAACATAGGGAGGTCTGCATCGCATACTACGATCCACCACTACACCGGGGTGCACGGAGGGGATTACCAACGGTGGGTGCCGTCTCTGCATCACAGGCCGGATGATGTTGGGCTGGCCTGACGCTGTGGAGGGTGAGGCCCCTGAGCTGCGCCAAACTTGTGTGGCGGGAGTGCTGTAACTTCACGCCTAAGGGGGCCCTGCTGCATCAACTGCATCGGGAGGTTCACCAGCGGACTTGGCGGCGGCTGCTGTACCCAGGCTTGTGAAATCACACCTGGCTGAGGCTCCTGCTGGCTGAGTCACAGATTTGGAGAGAGTGCAGCGGATTGCGCCACGGTGTCAATGTCCAGGTAAGGAGAAGGCGGGACGCTTAGCGCAGGACGCCTGGGGGTCGAGTCGCACTGGCCTAGCACACGTAGATGATGCACCCCCAGTGGCGTCTCATCCACTTTGGCGGAAGAGCGTTGCCCCACTGCTTTCAAGCAGTGCAGAAGAGGAACAATCATCACATGATGATAACTTACTGATGTAACTGTGCTATGTTTCCTTTGCGGGTGGGAGGGTAGGTACGACTGCTCCAAGCACGGGGCAAGGCATGGGCGGATTGGCATGCCCACTCAAGTGCACAATGACTGTTTGGTCGGCCCACTCAGGCCGCCCAAAGCAGTCATGCGCACTTCCCTGTTCGTAATGCAGGCTGCATTACAGCCTGCATGGAGAACATGCCCACCCCTCCAGCCCCTGGTTGCATGCCTTGTCCCGTTACCAATTACCAATCCCACCGCCGCATCGCAGCGTTGTGATTGGCTCAGGGGAGGGAGCCTGGCTGCCTACTTCCTGTTCCTGGAAGCAGACACAGGAGAGCAGGAGCAACGAAGACACGGGACCCGGCTTCGAGGTAAGACTTCCCTTATTAAAATATTTACAACACCCGCTCACACACACACCCCCGCGACCACGCCCCATTCAGTGTTCTTTGCGGTGTTTACAACACCCCAGCTGTCCAGCCCCCCAGCACTTCTAAATGGCGTCCGCTGTGCGCCCATGCGCAGCGGGCGTACCACTCATGTGCCAAAGGTACATACGTAGTTACTACGCATGCCATTACATGGCATTCCGTTCCAATGCATACTAATACTAGGCATATTGCAACAGTATGGGAGGTGTTGCATAGCGGAGACGTAAAAATTACTATTCCCACTTCAGTGAGTGCACCCAAAAACTAACCTTTGTACCCCAAACCTAACCGTGAACCCTAAAATTCCTTTTTGAGCCCCCAAAACACACCCCAATATTCATATTTTACCCCAAAACACACCCCAATATTCATATTTTACCCCAAAACACACCCCAATTTCCTGATCAGACATCCGAAACCCATACCCACCCGAAGAACTTTTCATTACCCCATTACTGTCCTCACAATGCGTTGTAATCAAATGCGATGTAAAGGCACCTGCGTTGTCGGAGTTACGTTGTTAACGATGTACTGCCTGCGTTGTAATGGTCGTCTCCCGTGCCAAAGGCAACCCATAGGCGATGCCATTTGCATCCGTCTGCCCCTGGACAGCGCTCAGCACCAAGGAGCCTTCCTGTTGGACACTCCACCGCTACGACACCAGCACCCTCCTCGCCATCAACCCTGGACGCCGGCTCGCATGCCAGGACCTACCTTTGCTCCGGACCGGACGTCGCCGTCGCCATCACTGACGGCTGCAGTATCACCCGCAAGGAACACTCCGACCGTCAAGGAGGAGGCATTGCCATCACCTACAGAAGCACACTCCACCTGCCCACGCACTATAATGACCCAAGGGTGACCATGGACCACCTAACTCCCAGATCCGGACCAGGCCCAAGTACATCCTCTGCGGCACCCTCATGTGCAGGTCCCCCAGGCCATGGCCCCCCATTCTCCAATACCATTGTAGACCTCATTGCACCCCAGGGTCTCCCATCCACTGATGACATCCTACTCGGTGAACTCAAGTTCCACCTGGACAACCCCAGTGACCAGAACACTACCCCCTCCTGGGGAAGGTCCCCTACATCAGATGCAAGCAGCAAGTCACCTCAACAAGCCACATAGCAGGACACACAGTCGAGCACGTCACCTCCGCCAGCAGGAACTTCAACTACAGCCACAACACCAGACTATCCTGGACCGACCATCATTGGTAACATCCCGTCTTCACCTTGCCCACCGGACGCCACCGCCATCATCGCACCCCCTCGCAGCTGGATCAAGGCCACCGAAGAACGTCTCGTCAACTCCCTCTGCACCAACACTCCACCAATGCTTCCAAACGATGACAGCGCAGCGCGCAACCACCACCGATGGTTCTCCAACAGCGCCGACATTCGGGCACCCCTCATGAACGGCACTGCGTCAGTGCCTTCCGCCCCCCTGATGGCAGGTGTGAGGGTGACGCAGTGCCACAGGGATAGGCTGGCCCCATGCATTGCTGAAGTTGTGTCATGGTTGTGACATGACTGCAGCAATGTGTGACTTTAGCGCAGACAGATACGTCAGGATTCCTGACATATCTGTCATTACTTGCGTCATGGAGCGCTGTCCAGTGAATACAGCACATCCATGCTGTCGCAAGAAGGGCGTAGAGAGAAGTGTTGCAACGCTGTCTTGTCGCAGCGCTGCAACACTTTTCATGACTGGGGCACAGGAATGCGCACTATCTTATTGATGGTGCGCATTCCTGCACTGTAGTTTTGTTGCAGGGCAGCGCTGCAACATTGCTTGCAGCGCTGTCCAGCACCAAAACCTGCTGAGATGAGGCCCCAAGTGTTATCCCCATTTTTAAGACCAGCTATTTTCTGGTCTTAAGTAACTGGCTCTAACTGCAGTTAGAGACAGTTTTTTTAGTCTTCAGAACTTCAAGGATCCCGTTGTGAATATGGAGTAGAGGGATTTGCGGCCGATTTTGCACGGGAACGCCTCTCCTGCATATAATTATTGCTAACAGAAGTAGCGATCTTTAGAACGGACGTTTTTGCTTAAAAACTGTCGCTAATGACTGTTAGCGACTGCTTGGTAATAGAGCGATAAAATTATCGCTGCATTAGCGGAAGAAAAGTGCCTCTAACGTGGCGATAACTCCTTGTGAATATGCCCCCAAGTGTACCAGGGAAAAATTGTGGGGGTGCCCGGTTAATTTTATTGTTCCTGGGAATTAACAGGTCTAAAGGCTTTGCAAAACCTTGAACCTAAAATTCCGAACCCTATGCCAACGGGTTGCGCAGGGATCAGAATTATGTGGGATCAAGAACTTGTGAAGTGATGATGCATCAAAATACATTTAAAGCTAATACATGCCATGGTATATTCGAATCATTACAGTGCATGGCCATACTGCTGTGTCAGCAGTGACGGGGAAGAATTATTAGATGGCTTCCAGATGTTCTGATTCCTGTAAATTGCATTTGTCACGCTTGTATTTTTTCTGCGGTGAGTTTAGATAAATAAATAATTAGTGTATGCATATGGGCTCACTCTGTAGTGACTCTCTTCGACAACAAAATGCATTAGGATAGGCAATATTTATTGAGTTAAAGTAAAAGTGCCAGCGCTTCTACGCAGCGACCAATAACGCAAAATATGACGCTCAATCGATTCATCTTCTAGAGGAAATAGCCCACGGGAAAATATTTCTACGAAAAAGGATTGTTAAACAGTAGAGTATCTGATTCCTTCCAGAAGCCTGGGAGCCAGATGCCGTTCTAACGCCAGGCAAATCACTTGCTTTTCGTGGTTAGTGTTATAATACGAGAACACCATGGTATGGAGTCTGTGAGTCCTTTGCACTAAAATTATAACAAGCATTGGCAAAGCCAATAGGTCTGGCGTTGGCATCCAGCCTTCTGGCAATTCTTGCTTTGTCATGATTTTGTTTTGGTCTCATTAAACCACAGATTACCACGGTACTCCCCAGAAATGAAGGAACTCCTTTGTGTAAGGATGTGCTCCTTGTGAAAGGGCAGCATACCATAACAAATAGTGAAGTCAGCCAGTGGCTGAAGTGGGCTTATGCATTGCACAGAAATGCATGCTGCAGAGGGTGGAAGAAAAATGTGAATGACACCAACCACAAACTAACGGATGAAGCTTGGCTGACAACCCCTATAAGTAACTATGTTATACGCATAATTTTAGTAAAATCAAAAGATCTTGGCTAACACAGAACTAGTCTGGCAAGGGCTCAAAGCCTCTTGTCTTTGAGTAAGATGGAAAGGATGATGGAAAGGATGATGGAAAGAAGGAAGGCAGGAAGTAAGCAAAGTGTGTGGATGTGCTCCTTGTGAAAGAGCAAAATACAGTGTCTCAAGATAGGATCTATCCTGTGTAATGTTGCATTGCGCCTTATTTACAATATGGAATTTGTAGAGATAATGTTAACAAGTGGGTTTTATATGTTTTATTATAACTGTGTGTGTATGTATATATATATATATATATATATATGTATATATATATATATATATATGTCTATATATATCTATATTTAGACATGGGGGGCATGGTTTGCAGCCCAAGATGGTGGTCGCTTAAGCGGCGTGCTCCGGGCCGGGGCACTTAATCCGCTCACAATCTGTCCTTCCCTGCTGAATCCATCGCCTCAAAGACACCCGTCCCAGACTACTGCTGGTCCCCGATTGTAGTGCACAACGGCCACTCCTGAGTCTCCGGGAGGATTGTAGACCCGAGATACAGGGTATGAGAGTCTCCGGTGCGCCGCTGGGACTGGTGGCGATGTGAGGCCTGCTCACCACGGCCTCGCCTATACTTGCTGCTGTGCTGCATACTCCTGTGGCCGGCCGGTGGCCCAACTAGAACTCCCGGATTTGGGCCCTCCACCCGTCGCTAGACTTCGCTGGCCGGCTTGGCCCCTGATGAATGTGGTGTTGGCTCTACCCTACCCTATGATGCCCTGACGGATCCTTCAGCATCGCTCTGCACTGCCCAGGGGTCTTTACTCACCCAGTGAAGGCGGCCTGTCCTTTGCCGGCGGGGGTACTCCCTCTGCCTGACACGTTGCTGCTTTGGACGTTGATGGTGGTGCTCCTCCTTGGGAAGAACTGTGAGGATCGGCGCTACTGGTGCACCTGGGACTCCGTGTGGCTTGGTGTCCCACTGTGGAGATTGCGGCGGACTCTGGAGCGGTGATGTGCCTGGCTGGGAGGAGGGGCCTGCGTGGCGGCAGCCTCGCTTGCGCTTGTTGCCGGGCTGCATAGCCCAGAAACCGGCTGGTGTTCTGTCTCGGTCCCCGGTTCCGGGCCTCCCACCCGCTGCCTGGCTACGCCGCCCCCTGTCATCTCCCCGCACCGCTAACGTGTCTGCACATGTCCAGGAGAAGCAACCGGGCCCTTGCCGGTGTATTGGCTACCTCCCCCTTCTGAGGCGGGGGTTGTGTGTGGCGGACGGGGTCTGTGTGCTGGTGATCCTGTTGTCCTCCCCAACCCCTGTGTTCACCAGTGCTTTCCGTGAGGCTGCGATGACTTTTCGGTGGCTGAATGTGATGCCCTACTACTGTTACCTGGTATTGCCAGCTTCTGACTGAGTCCAGCTCAGCCTGAATCGCTCACATTGGGACTGGCGGAGACCCGCGACGTTGCCCAGGGCGGTCCTGTGGAGGCTCCTGCAGTTGCTTTGGCTGCCCTACCCGTCCCTACTGGTCGAGCCTACGCTTACAGGTCAGTGCGACCCTCTTTCAATCTCAGCTACGGGGGTGTGGATACTACGTTAGAGCAGGCCTTAAATTGATAGCCACGAGACCTGTACTGTACGGAGGCCTTCCCTGCTCTTGACGGAGCCCGCAGATGTGATCTACCACCGGAGACCGTTTTGGCATATAACGGTTGCACTCAGTCTGGGGCCTCTCCCTCACCGCCCCGTGGAGAGTGGGCCACCGCTCCTACAGTTTCATTGCGGTGTGTAATATCAACTGGCTTGTTCATCACAAGTCGCCTGGATTGGGGAGGCCCACCTACAGCCAATACGCCACTAATGATAGGTAGAGGAAAGCCGAAATCCTCCTCCTCCAGATCCGGGAGGACTGGATCACTCTCGCCACACTCTGAACATTCCTCAGGCCGCTCCCGCTACTCTGAAGAAGGAGCTCTGTCCAATCCTCCAGGAGATAATTTAGATGTGATATTAAAAAAAAAAACGGGATTCCAGAACGGCACTTGAAAATCGGTTGGGCACGATCTCTGTGGAGCTCAATCTCCTTAAACTTAAAGCTGACCATAGAAAATTAGTGGATAAAGTGAAATCCACGGAGCAAACTTTGGAAACAGTGGTGCCGCAAATAAACACTCATGAAGAACAAATAGGCCAGATGCGACAACAGATCGACTCCCACCAGGCTCGTGCTGATGATGCTGAAGGACGGGCCCGACAAAATAATCTTAGAATTGTTGGATTCCCGGAGGGAATGGAAGGCCCGAACCCGACGACTTACATTGAAAACTGGCTGAAAACTAGCGTGGCCCCAGTCGGTCGGTCTGCACACTTTACAGTCGAACGAGCCCACCGAGTCCCTACACGTCGGCCAATCCCTGGCGCGAACCCCCGCTCAATCTTGGCCAGAATCCTGAATTACAGGGACCGTGACCATCTGTTACAGGCAGCACGTGACAATGGCCCACTGCAAATAGATAATGTGAAAATCTCCATAATTCCAGACTACATGTTGGCTGTACAGCGCAAGCGTTTCTCCTTCATGGAAGTCAAAACTCGAGTCCGTGCTGCAGGCCTTACCTTTGCCCTGTTATTCCCTGCAAAATTGAAAGTCATATATAATCAACGATCGCTTTTCTTTGACAGACCCGACGATGCTTGGGACTGGCTGGACAGAGCCTTCCCAGATGTTCTACCCTCACGACGAATGGACTCTATGCAACCGAAATCGCAGCGTGCTCCCCGGAGGCATAGAAAGGGTCTCATTACACAGAGTACAGGCAGCAGTCCTCCGCCCCAGCAGCAGGTGTTGGAGGGTAGACATAAGGCTCTTCCTTCCGTGCTACTCGTCCACCTATCAGCACAAGCCCTTCAGTTGAGGCCCACTCTGACTCTGAATCAGCTGGCAGTGTGGCACTGTTTCCCTCAGCGTCTACACACCTGAGTAATGATCCATTGGAGTGACTGGTTTAAGATACTCTTACGATATTATTTCTGCCTAGGGTGGTGGCGCACTACAAACTTGATGAGTGGATCATAACATTAATTTCGAAGTTGTGTGTACCAGCATATACAACTGTATGTAAGTTAGTATCACGGTATTTGTATGTTTGAGCAGGGACGACTTGATATGTCCCCCGGCCCGGCCTGTCCTGGGCGATTCCAGGTATTCTTCTTGTTCCTTCCTAAGTAGCAGTACTAATTGCAACCCCCCCCCCGCAGGCGACAGCAACAGGTTGATGTGAATTATGTTGATTTCTTTTACTCAGTTTGGTCGAGCGAAGTTAGATCGTTGGACACAGTATTGGGCTATAGTTGTGGTGTTTGTATTTTTGCCGCTTGATCTGATGTGTGGGGGGATGGGTGTGGGTGGTGGGGGGTAGTGGGGGTGTTCCATCACAGTGCCCTGATGATGACTATTCCCAAATCCTATGCCATCATATCCTGGAATGTCAGGGGAATGGGAACGATTCACAAGCGCCATCGAATAGCTGCATAGTTACACTGCCGCAAGGCACAAATAGTATATTTGCAAGAAACACACCTACTGCCCTCAGAAACCACGAAACTGCAGCGGCGTTGGAGGGGCCAATTTTATGCCACAGTATATTCCGCCTTTTCTAGAGGGACTGCAATATGGGTGCGGGCGGGAATCCCCTTCTCCCTTAGTGAGAGTAGGATTGATGATCAAGGGCGTTATGTGCTCCTACGGGGAACTTTAGATGGTACACAAGTTTATGCACCAAATGTAGATCAAGATACCTTTCTGGCCCGGGTCTCCCTGGCGCTTTCAGACTGGTCACACTATCCATGGTTATTAGGTGGGGATCTGAATGCGGTATTTGATGTATGCATGGACCGCTCCCACCCTCCCTTGTCAAACACCGCTGCACACTCCCAAGCTGCTGCGTTGACGCGCTGGGCCCGGGGATGGACTCTGGTGGATATTTGGAGGTCCCAGCATGTCGACATGCGTGAATATTCCTTCTATTCCCACCCCCACAAGCTGCATTGGATTATTTTCTATGCTCGCCAGGGCTGTCATCGTCGATTTCACACTGTACTTATCTAGGCAAGGCAATCTCAGATCACAATCCCATAGAATTAACAATCCAATGGGGACGTCTTCCCATGCCTATCCTGACTTGGCGAATGCAACCCATGCATTTGGAGGACCAGGTATACCGAGCCACGTTAGCTACGGCCATAACTACATACTTCACACTTAATGAGGGCACAGCCACGACTCGATCTCTGGAATGGGAAGCCGTTAAGGTGACGATCCAAGGTGTCTCATTGAGCTCCTTAGTGGGATTTAGACAGGAAACGTTAAGTGACCTCACAGAGCTGGAGGGGGAGTTGCAGGCGCAGTAGAGGGCGGCTCAGGAGAGCGAAGATGGGTTGAAACGCTTGCAGTCAGCTAGGATCCTGAATGCAGAGTTGCTAGAACGCCTGCGAGTGATTGACTTTAATGCATACATGCTACGCACACATTCTGAGGCGGACCGTGCCGGCACCTTATTGGCAAAATTAATTGTGCCTCCAACAACCCCCACTCCCATATTGGCGCTCAATAATGCCCAACACACACTAGTCACCACCCAGGCTGAGATAAACTCCACCTTCCAAAACTACTATACCACCTTATATGCTGCTCCCCAGTTAGACATGACAGACGCTATTACGCATTTCCTTGCGAAGATAGATCTCCCAGTTATTTCCGACTCTGTTGCCCGGGTCTTGGCGGCTCCGATTACAACAGCAGAGATTCGTATGGCGATTAAGGCACTAGCTCGTAATAAAGGTCCGGGCTCTGACGGACTACCTATTGAATTTTACTCGACCTTCGCCACAACACTGATCCCTAAATTGTTGCAGCTTTACACTACTTCCCTAGCTGAAGGTACGCTACCCCCCACAACCAGAGAGGCATTGGTTACTTCCCTGCTGAAGCCTGACAAGGCTCCTATCGAGATTACATCCTACAGGCCCCTCTCAATCCTCAATACGGAGTATAAGATACTCAGTAAACTGCTGGCGTCTAGGCTACTATCCTTGCTCCCTCAGCTCATACACGTAGATCAGTGTGGGTTTGTACCTAAATGCAGCACCTCTCTAAATATTCGCCGGTTCCATGCCATACTACATGCAGCCGCGGCAAATGCTCCGCGAGCTGGCTGTTTATCCTTGGATATACGCCAAGCTTTCGATACTCTAAGCTGGCCTTATATGTTAGCTGTCCTGTCCAAGTTCGGGCTGCCTCCGGCATACTGTAATTGGATCAAATTGCTCTACACTAACCCCACAGCCCGTGCTAAAATGGGTTCGATTATATCGCCTGCATATTTTATTTATCGTGGAATGCGACAGGGTTGCCCCCTGTCGCCTTTACTGTTTGTCCTCACGCTCAAACCCCTAGCCCAATATCTGCGGCAAGCTATGGTCCCATATGGCATTCCCATGGATGGTACAATTCATTCTGTGTCACTCTATGCAGATGACATGTTATTGTATTTTCAAGACTTGAATAAAAGTATGCATACGATAGCGGATGTGTTTTCATAGTTCGGAGAATTGCCCGGGTTATGCCTTAATGCTTCAAAGTCTATAGCCTATTCGTTCAATAATGCGTATACCAACCCCTACTTAACGTTCAGCCGGTTGCAGCTTAGGGTAGAACCCGTCACATTTAAATATTTGGAAATATATATCTATAGAACGGCTGCTGACACAATAGCTGGAAACGTGGTCCGGACTATCAACTCTCTTCGCTCACGGATCTCCTTTTGGAATACTCTGCCGCTGACAGTGGCGGGCCGTGTTGCAGTGTCCAAAATGGTAATACTGCCCAGGCTCCTCTATCATTTTGTCAACTTCCCGGTTATCCTCCCAGCATGGATTTTTAAAATGCTGGACGCCCTCTTAACCTCCTTGCTTTGGGGTTCAGGCAGACACAGATTAGCGTTGGCCAAGATGCAACTTCCTAGCACAGGGGGTGGGATGGGAGCACCTGATTTCAAAGCATACTGCATAGTTGGGCAATTGCAGTGGCTGGAATATTGGCTGGCAGGCCATAATTTATTTGAGATAGCATACTCTCCCGACCGCCTAAGTCGTGGTACTTTACAAACATTACTGTGTCCGGGAGCGGATAAGCGGCGGCATCCTCCCTTTCTCCTACACATAGCACTACACTATTGGAAGCAAGCTCACAAATACGCGAACGTACCTTTCCCATATGCCCCGAATGTCCCATTCTGTGGCTTACCCACTAAACACGGAATAATAACAAAGGTGCAGATACTGGGTTGAGCACAGCTAGGGATCGAAACAGTCGGAGACTTCTTCCTAGATGGTAACCTGATGCCACACGATGAGTTTGTACGCACAAATGCAGTACCGGACACCCTTTTTCTTACACATGCAACAATCACGCATTTCATTCGGAAATACTGGTTGGTAGATCAGAAAGAACCTTTCAATTGCTAAAGTCCATTCACATAATGGGTCATGGCCATCATCTTGTTCGTTGGCTGTATCGAGGACTGAGGGAACATCTACATATTCCGTTAATGCCCTTCAAACAAAAATGGGAAGTAGTATTATCGCGGGACTTAGACGACAGGGAATGGCCCCTAATGGTGGAACATCCAAGGAAAGTCTCCCGCAATTGCCGACTGAAAGTAATACAATTATTTATTTTACATAAGGCTTACCTCACCCCAAAAGCACTGCAGAGAATGTACACCACTGCCTCTTCGAATTGCCGACGATGTCCTACCCAGGATGCGGACTTTATCCATATGATGTGGTCCTGCCCGGTGTTGCATGGGTTTTTGGATGGAAGTTACTCTAGGTATGTCCACATTGACAGAACGTGCGCCTTGGGATACTATAGAGGCCTGCCTCCTGGGCCTTTTTCCGTTCCCCAAGAAATCCAAATTGCTTCGTCGCTTTGCGGGCTTTGCCCTGATGATAGCAAAAAGATTGATTACACAACGCTGGAAAACCCGTTCACCACCACGTGCGGGTAAATGGAAGGAGGAAGTCCTCCGCTGGGCCACGGCAGACAGGGAGGCACTGCAACGGGAGGAATATAGGGGGCTAAGGAAACGTCCAATATCCTTAGAATGGGCGCAACTAGTGGAGCTTTTTACAACAGACATGGATGGGGCCTCGGAGGGCTCTCTGAATATACGGGCTGAGGGTGTTGTAGCTATTTGATCCTTCCCCACATAGTGGCTAGGCTTTTAGCGGATGCCTTTTATGAGGGTTGCTTTTCCCCTACCCCCTTCCTTTTTTTTTTCTTCTTCTCCCTTGCCCCCTGTCCCGCTTTGATCTCCTCTCCCTTGTCCTCCCTAGCAATATCAGATGCATTTCTCACCTGGCACTTTAAACAAGGCTTAGATGTGGTTTTATTGTGGCGGCAATTGTTCTAATTGTTGTGGGGTTGGTTTGGGGGGTGGGTTGGGGTGGGGGTGGTACTCCGGGTATTAAGCATTCTACACCTCCGACACATGACATGGGTTATTATTGCACAACGGAATTATGCGTAAATTCTTGATATGTCTGGGTTCGAAAATTGTATAAGGTTTCTAAAATAAACAGCTATGAATGTATGAAAGGGTAGTGCAGCACCTGAGCCCTACCTACCACTTATTATTAACAAAAAAATGTACGTTGAATATACAATCGTATTATATTTGCTGTACCACCCAATAAAGTTTGTGTTAAAAAAAATATATATTTATATTTAGACATATATATATACACACACATATATATCAGTAGAAGGAAATCACGGCATAGTGCCGGAGTTGGATACCTTTCAGGTAGGCTCAGACAACATATCTGGCTTGCGCCCCCTGTTTTCTGCCTGTGCCTACTGCCGGTGTGGGGACGGGGTTGGGGGGGGGGAAATTTAGCGAGGGTGAGTGACCGGATTACCCAAGGTTCCTCCTGCAACGTAAATGTGCATATGAGAAAGAGGCTACCATCTAACACTCTAGTTGGCGACTGCCCAAACCCATTTCTAAACCAAAATTCCACAACACAAAAAAGAGGGGGGGGGGTGAGTATTCAATCAAATGACCGTAAAGCAGTGAAGTTATTCCCCGTGGATCTTCCTATCCTATAAGAGCGATGGAATAAAAATCATAGGACAATGAGATTTCATAAGAAAATAAGAGTTTTCTTATCTGTCCAGTGATGCCTTCCACCGTAGTGATGATGAAGAAAAGGTTAGGAGGTAAAGAAGTACTGTTCCTTTTCTCCTGTGATTAAAAAGAGAAGAAAACTATGAGTTATTCTCACAGTATTGGTTAAGATCCATCATAAAACATTGGATAGAGTACATGCTAACATAGTAATACAATAGCACCGTATCAAAGTATCAGATATCTAAGAAACTGCCGAGATCAGCAGATTCTATCCCAGTCTATGTCATACAATGTTGGACAGAGCACTCCAACACAGGGCCACATATGACCAATATCAAATGAAATGCATAAGAGCTGTATACATGGGACAACGGACTATTAAATGTTTAGGATATGGCACAGAAAACTATTCATGAAGATGATAACTCATTTCCCCGTCTTGGTTAAGTCCATCCGGACTTTTGGTTTGCATATTAATGATGTGCCACGACTCTCTTTTGCGTAGCTGTAACGCTCTATTTCCTCCCCTGTGGTTCTGCACTATCTGTTCTATGCTGTAGTATGTGAGGAGGGAATTGTTGGAGAGGTGGTATTCAGAAAACTGCCTGGACACTGGATAGTGAGGGTCCTTGTTGCTGATAGCTCTCGTATATTCAAGGACTCTCTTCTTGGTGGCCAGTGTAGTGCTGCCTATATATAGCAATTTGCACGGACACTCTAGAGCATAGATTGTGAAAGTGGTGCCACAAGTGAGGAATTGAGTGATCTTTCTCTCTCCTGTTGGTGTTTTGTATGATTTCTTCATGGTGCTATTGCGGCAAGCCTTACAATGGCCGCAGGGGAAAAACCCCTGCAGACCAGAGTGTGGCTCTCCCCGTGTCTTAGTGATATCTCCTTTCACTAGCCAGTCTCTGAGATTCTTACTTTTCCTATATGTAATGAACGGTCTCGCTGGTAGATTCTGGCGTATAACAGAATCACTCGCTAAGGTGTTCCAGTTTTGATTCAGAACCTTCGATATTTTTCTGGACTCTTTGGTGTAAGTAAGGATCACCCTAGTGGTGGTGTCTTCCTCCGCTGGTGGTTTAGTCTCTAGGGTCTCTTCCCTTCTGATCTTGCTGACCTTTTCTTTTGCTTTCTTGAGCACCCACATGGGGTAACCTCTTTCCCTGAATCTAGTAAGCATGTGTTTTTGTTCAGTAAGGAAGTCCTCTTGGTTACTACAGTTTCTCCTTGCTCTCAGCAGTTCCCCGAATGGAATGCTCCATTTCAAAGTTTCTGGGTGACTGCTGAGAGCATGGAGAAGACTGTTCCCAGCTGTGGCTTTTCTATTGAGCTTGGTGTTGAGTTGATTGTTTTTAACTTCAACCATAACACCAAGAAATTCAATTTGCGTTCTACTCATGGTATATGTGAGTTTGAGGTTAAAGGTGTTCTCATTGAGTTTTTCGATGACCTTCCTAGCACTCTCCTCGCTCCCTTTCCATATCACGAACAGGTCGTTGAAATACCTGTACCATTGGACCACTTTGTTTTCTATGTTATTAGCAACGAAATTTCTCTGAACTACCTCTTCCCAAACTCCTAAGAACAAATTGGCAAAGCTAGGGGCAAAACAAGTCCCCATCGCTGTGCCGAGGACTTGCTTGTACATTGTGCGATTAAAGATAAACATGTTGTTACAAAGACAAAATTTCATAAGTTCCAGTAGCATTTCTGCATGTTCTAAGTAGCAGATTCTCCGGGTGTTCAGGAAGCACTGGCAGCATTGTATGCCTAAAGAGTGGTCGATAATGGTGTAGAATGAATTGACGTCCATAGTAATGAGGAGATAGTCTTCCTGCCATGTGGTATTATTGATTTTTCCTAGAAAGTCCTTTGTGCCTTTAATATAGGATGGTAAGGACATCACATATTCCCACTGGAAGTGGTCAATGTATTTAGAGATGTGTTCGGAGACACAACCGATGGATGAGACGATAGTTCTCCCCCGTGGCGAAGTGGCGTTCTTGTGGACCTTTGGCAATAGGTAGAATATAGGTGTTCTCGGGTAGTCACATTTCAAATAGCAGTACTCTTCCCATTGGAGGATACCTAGGTCTCTCCAAGTGGCAAGCATGCTCCATATCTTGGTAATGCTATCGTTATACTCCTGCATATTGGTTTTGACATAAAACCTATTATCTCCAAGTTGCCTTTCTGCTTCTGCAATATAAGCCACCCTGTCCCATAGCACAATGTTTCCTCCTTTGTCAGCGGGGTGAATGATGATATTATCATCATCTGACAGTGATTTTATCATTCCCCATTGTTCTTTGGTGAAATTGTGTGGGGATTTCGATTTCTGTTTCTGATTCCGAAATTTTATCAGATCTTTAGTTGTTGTTTCATGAAAGGCATCTATGTTGTCATGTGGCATGAGTGGGAAAAAGACTGATTTTGGTTTGAAGTTGGTCATGGCAGGTCGATCAGTCCTTAGGCAATCATTCTCTTCACTGGGATCTAGCCCTGTTTCGGTATAGAGATCCTGCATGGCTATTAGGGCGTCCCTGTCTTTGATGCTCAAGTACGTATTATGCTCACTGCTTCTGATTATTTCCCTTGGGAGATTAAGCCCTAGATTTCCTTTGGACTGGTTTCCCCTGATAGTATGCCATTTTTCGAGTTTGTGCTTCCTGACGAATTTAAATATGTCTATTCTTGTCTCTGGATAGTTGAAGGTGTTAGTCGGGCAGAAGGATAGTCCTAGGCAAAGGGTACGCTTTTCAGCTAGAGAGAGTGGTCTATAGGAAAGGGTAATGATAGTTTTGTTTACCACAGTGTCATCCATTAGGTCTGTATCTTCAGGCTTGACTGTTTTGTTCCCATGAGCCTCTTTCCTCGTCCCCTTCCTTTTCTGCTTCCTCTGTCGCTGTCTTCTTCTCCAGTTCCTCCCTGGCTTCTTCCTCTTCCGCGGCCCGTTGACCTCGTCCTCTCCCTCGTGTCTTGGGTGGTTGGACGGTCCTTGGGGTTTGCCTCCCTGTTCGTAGGAGGCGGTATTCATCTAAAAAAGTTGGTTGTATTTTCGTGCCCAACTCTTTTCCTTGCGCTCTGTTTGATGCTTTCGATATTTCTCCTTCAGTGTCACTGCTGGTTATTGACTCGATACCACTGTCATTTTCTGTCAGATTTTCAATCCGGCCCCCTAGCGACATCTTCTCATAAATGTGGTCATACCTTTGGCTATAGGTGAGTATTCTGCCACTCTCATAGTCCACACAGTCTCTATGGAGTTTTCGTTGTTTTCGTGCTTTTAAGTCATCTTCATAGGCCTTAAGTTTCGTTTTTAAATCGTCAACGTATCTTTTGATAATATCCTTCTCTTTATGATTTTTTAGTTCGTCTTCCAATATTCTAAGGTCCCTTAGAATTCCCTCTCTATCTTCCCATGCATACTTCACTAGGATGGTCAACATTTGTTTGGAACTTTTTGCAGAGTTGTCCGCCCCACTCTTCCAGCATTTTGGGGTTGGGTGATTCGTATGATGGGGTTGTGTATATGCGTAGTCCTCTGGGTACCATATCTTTTTCAATATAGTCCTGTAGGGAAATGGCTTCCCACCATTTTGATGTCTCGGACTTTTTTAATTTTTCCAGTCTTCTTAGCTTGTCTTGTAAGTTGGTATCTTTAGCTTGTGGTTCTGTTCTCTGAGGTCCTTTATTGGGTGCTCTTGTCAAAGAGACTAAGGGCAGCTGCCCTTCTCTCTGATTCTTCATCCATATCTCTGCTGTAGGAGCTAATAGCTAAATTCTCTTTGAGCAGTCAATGTAGTTCTTAAGTACAGGAACAGGGGTGGGAGCACACCGCTTCACCCCCCAGCAAGGTTCGCCCCTGGCATTCTGGTAGATGCAGTCTCATGTTGCTTGCTTTGCTATAGTGTTCCAAGTGTTTCGCCAAAGTTGGCGCATATAGTGCTGATCTCTAGACACGTGTTTCTGGTTCTTTAACCGTCATCAGTAGAGATTACAGACTTCAAATTTGGGGTTTACTGAGCAGGCTGCCAAACATTACATCAGGTCAAATACCTCTCACTGGCGCGCGGGTGCTTCTTCCACGAGCTTGTCAGCTCAATGACTCATGGGAGTACTTTTAAACAGGAACAGGGGTGAGAGCACACCGCTTCACCCCCCAGCAAGGTTCGCCCCTGGCATTCTGGTAAATGCAGTCTCATGTTGCTTGCTTTGCTATAGTGTTCCAAGTGTTTCGCCATAGTTGGCGCAGATAGTGCTGATCTCTAGACACGTGTTTCTGGTTCTTTAACCGTCATCAGTAGAGATTACAGACTTCAAATTTGGGGTTTACTGAGCAGGCTGCTGTGAGAAGTTGGCCTGGCATATGCTGTCCACTAATTATAGTGGGCACCTTGCACCAGTCCAAATCGACTCTTATGGTAGGTAGGTTAAAGACAACCTTATTGAAAGCTATCCTAGTGGTAGCTGTGGAGAGCAGCCTTCAGGCTAAGTCTTGAAGGAATGTAAAGCAGCTTGTTTTACCAGTCTATAATCTCTTGAGTGACCAAATGAAAGAGCACCACACCAGGTATATATTCAAAATATATGTATTTATTACTAAACACACCCCTCTAGTCTCTTTATGAGGCTAGAGTTCGAAGTACATAGGTTATAAGGTCTTAAATCACAGTAATAGCACAAATACACGTTTGGGCCCTAGGGGCGTACCAAACCATATACCAATAAAGTGGTATGCGAACCACGACTGAACTAGACACTAGGCCTAGAGCCTCTAGAAGTGCTTGGACCACAAGGAACCACCCAAGGTAGTGACACAGGGGACCCACGGGAGACGCGTGCAGTGTAAATACACAACCGCAATACGCCGTTAACTTCTATGGAGAAAGTCGGGATCGGGAAAATAGAGGAAAGGGACACTTAAAAGAGGACTAGGACAAAACCCTTTGAGATCTAGGACTTTGAAGAGTCTCTACCCACGGGAGCACCGGAGTACTCGTGTTACCTCACCCAGGGAAGCCGGGTGCATAGGTGCCTTTCGGGGTCGGGTTTCGTCGTCGGTTCTTATGGCGATCTGCTGCAAAGTGCTGCTGGCGACCAGGAGAAAAGTGTCCGGGTGGATCCAAGAGTGGATCGGAGTTCTGAAGAACCTGAAAGCAGAGGGGACAGAGTCTGGGTCACTAGCCAGTGACCAGGGAGGCGATGGACAGATGCCCACCGATGTCGAGTGCTTCAGATTCGATGACGGTCATCTTGACTCTTCAGCCACGAGGTCCGGGAGGCGTTGTCGGCGACCAGGAGCAGGATTCGGGCTGTTGCTCGATGTCTGTCGAGTGCAGAGGTGTCGGCGACCAGATTGGACCCAACAAGCCTTGGCAACGGCAAGTCTCGAGTAAGATGTAGATCGTCGATGATGCAGACCAGCAAGGTCTGGGGAACTCACCCAGCGAGGGTAAGTGAGGGCAGGCCTGGAGCAACCAGACTGCCAAGTAAAGAAAAGATTGGCCTTCGTTAAGGGCTACTAGCCAACGGGCTAGCGACCGCGAAGGAGCCTCGTGACGCCGCACGTGGAGCTGGCTTACAGGACACTCGTGGAGTGGGGGCCAGTGATCTTCGGTGCAGGTGGTGCTGGAGGCTAGGGCTACTCGGAGCCCAAAGCACGACTTCTTGGGAGACCCAGAAGATGGTGCACTTGCAAATGTGCTCGGTGTCCAGGGGTCACGGTCTCAAGTCACCCACGATAGCCACGGGCCTCAGCTTTGCTGGGGACTCAGGGTAGCCTCGGGGAAGTCTGAGAATCCACCTCTAGTGATGCGATGACTTCGGCGTCCGACAGGAGCTTCAGTGATGCGAACCGGACAGATGCTTCTTTGGTGCCTGCCAAGCAGGGGAGTCACTCCTTGACCCCAAGGGAGATTCTTCAGTCCTCTAATCGTGAGTAGAGCGTCGAAGGTCCAGGATTCTGTTTCAGAGTTTCGTCCAGGTATAATCTAAAGTCCTAGGGACTGGGTTCCTACCTTTATTCTAAAAATAGGGGATGGACTACTCTGTGGCCCCACCTATGGGTGGGTCAGGGCAGAGGGGTGGCTACACCCTTTCCCTTTGTCCAGTTCGCGCCAAAGCAGGGGCTGCAAGCCCCTGATCCGGTTTGAACTGGGGTATGCACAGGGACACCAAATGTGCCCCCAGTGCAGGACTTCAAAGCACCCGAAAGTGCTCCCGCCCAGCCCCAATACACATTGTCCTGTCTGGGGAGGTGGTCACACCTCCCTGGGACAGGAAACCTATTGTCCAGGCCTCCCCTGCCGGAGTTTCGTCCAGCAGCAGGAGGCCAGACTCGTGTCTGTGGCAGCAGCATCCATTTTGTGATGCCAGGCTCTGGAAAGAAGTTACCGGACTCGTCAGAGTTAACATGCCTTTCCCTCTAGAAGGGTGGAATGCTACCCCCGCCGCCAGGATTGGCGGGGGGTAGTATTCCAAGATGTTTGACACCAAACACGACATGTTTAGGTGCAGCCATTCCATAGTTAGCATTTTACCGCGAGGATATAATGCGTTTAAGAGTATATGGTCAGGCTGCACTACAAACAGCATCAGAGATGGTCTCCGAACGCTGCAGAGGGGCCCTGCTCATGCAGGGGCACCCTCTCACATAGGAACCATGCACTCTGCCTTTAGGATTGATAAGGCCTGCCTTAGGAGTGACTTATAGGTTTATATGTGTGTATGCATTTAGTGATATAGGTAACCTATACCACAGCAAGGGGTGCATGCACCACCTTACCCAGGCTGCAGTAGCAGACCTGTGGTGCCAGTTTGGATGGCCTACCAGGGGTGGCATAATACATGCTGCAGCCCCTGGCAGGCCTCTGAGGTACCTATGCCCTTGGTACATAGTATACCATATACTAGGGACTTACAAGGGCACTCCAGATCCCAATCAGTGATGTGCCTAAGGCACATGGAGACCCTTTTAAAGAGGAAACAGCTAGGCTGGGGTTCTGAATAGCAGGGCCCCAGCCAGACTAATGTCGAAAACCAGTGAAGTATCAGCAAAAAGTGGGGGTACCCCTGTGAAGCAGATCCTACTCTCCTACACAACCCCCCCAAACGTAGGGACATTAAACTAACCTTGCCCAGTTAAGTCTTCATGTTCTAAGTGGAAATACCTAGAGAGTCCATCTGCATTCGCATGGTTACTCCCAGGCCTATGTTCCACTGTAAAGTCCATCCCCTGTAGGGAAATGGACCACCTAAGCAGTTTGGGGTTTTCACCCTTCATTTGTTTTAGCCATAAGAGGGGCTTATGGTCTGTCTGAACCAGGAAGTGTGTACCAAACAAGTATGGCCTCAACTTCTTCAGAGCCCAGACCACAGCAAAGGCCTCCTCTCTATGGCTGACCAACGTTTCTCTCTAGGGGTCAGCCTTCTGCTAATAAAAGCTACTGGCTGATCCTGACCTTCTTCATTCAATTGTGACAGTACAGCCCCTACCCCCAATTCAGATGCATCAGTTTGAACAATGAACTTCTTGGAGTAATCAGGACTCTGCAGAATTGGAGCAGTGCACATGGCCTGCTTGAGGTCATCAAATGCCTTTTGACAGCTAACTGTCCACTGAACCTTTTTGGGCATTTTCTTAGAAGTTAAGTCATTCAAGGGTGTCACTATTGATCCATACCCCTTGACAAATCTCCTATAGTACCCAGTCAGGCCTAAGAAGGCTCTCACCTGAGTCTGGGTAGTGGGAGCAGTCCAGTCCATGATGGTCTGGATCTTGCTCTGCAAAGGTTGAACCTGGCCTCCACCCACAAGGTGGCCCAGGTACACAACCTGACTCTGCCCTATCTGGCACTTAGTGGCCTTGATAGTCAGGCCTGCCTTTTGCAGGGCCTGTAAAACATTCCTGAGGTGGACCAGGTGATCCTCCCAGGTGGAGCTAAAGACAGCAATATCATCTAGATAAGCTGCACTATAGGCTTCCAGTCCTGTGAGAACTGTGTTCACCAACCTCTGGAAAGTGGCAGGTGCATTTTTCAGACCAAAGGGCATCACCACAAATTGATAATGCCCACTAGGGGTTGAAAATGCTGTTTTGGGCTTTGCAGCATCAGCTAGTCTGATCTGCCAGTAGCCAGCTGTTAGGTCAAATGTGCTGAGATATTTGGCAGAGGCCAAAGTATCTATGAGCTCATCTGCCCTTGGTATTGGATGGGCATCAGTCCTAGTGACTGCATTGAGGCCTCTGTAGTCTACACAAAACCTCATCTCTCTTTTCCCACCACTGGTGTGAGGTTTAGGTACTAGGACTACTGGACTAGCCCAAGGGCTATCTGAGGGCTCAATCACTCCCAATTCCAACATCTTCTGGACTTCAGTCCTGATACAGTCCCTGACATGGTCAGGTTGCCTATAAATCTTGTTTTTAATAGGCAGACTGTCCCCAGTGTCCACTTCATGAGTGCACCAGGTGGTCTGACTGGGTGTCAGTGAAAACATATGCCTAAACTGATTGAGGACTTGCCTGCAATCAGTTTGTTGCTGGGTAGTGAGGCTGCCTGCCAAGGCTACACCATCAACTGACCCATCGTCAGGGTTCTGTGAGAGCAGGTCAGGGAGTGGGTCACTCTCTTCCTCCTGCCCTTCATCAGTAGCCATGAGCAAGCCCATGTCTGCCCTGTCCACATATGGCTTAAGTCTGTTGACATGGAGAACCCTTTGGGGACTCCTGGGTGTTCCTAGGTCCACTAAGTAAGTGACCTCACCCTTCTGTTCAACAATAGTGTGGGGTCCACTCCATTTGTCTTGGAGAGCTGCTGGGGCCACTGGCTCCAACACCCACACCTTCTGTCCTGGCTGGTAAACAGTCAGAACAGCCTTTTGGTCATGCCAGGCATTCTGCAGTTCCTGGCTAGCCTCAAGGTTTTTGGTTGCCTTTTTCATGTACTCAGCCATCCTGGAGCGGAGACCAAGTGCATAGTCCACTATATCTTGCTTTGGGGGCTTGAGAGGTAACTCCCATCCTTCCTTCACCAAGCACAGTGGACCCCTCACAGGGTGGCCAAACAGAAGTTCAAAAGGGCTGTAACCAACCCCTTCTGAGGCACCTCCCTATATGCGAATAAAAGGCAGGGCAAGAGTATGTCCCATCTACGCCTAAGCTTTTCTGGGAGCCCTTTAATCATGCCCTTCAAGGTTTTGTTGAATCTCTCAACTAAACCATTGCATTGTGGGTGATAGGGTGTGGTGAACTTATAAGTAACTCCACACTCCTTCCACATTGCTTTTAAGTAACCAGACATGAAGTTTGCACCCCTGTCTGATACTACCTCCTTAGGAAAGCCCACTCTTGAGAAGATTCCCAGGAGGGCCCTTGCCACCACAGGTGCTGTAGTGGTCCTGAGGGGAATAGCTTCTGGGTACCTGGTGGCATGATCCACTACCACCAGGATAAACCTGTGCCCAGAGGCTGTTTGGGGATCCATGGGACCAACAATGTCAATCCCTACCCTCTCAAAGGGCACCCCCACCACAGGTAGTGGTATCAGGGGGCCTTTGTAGTGCCACCTGCTTTGCCACTGGCTTGGCAGGTTACACAGGAGCGACAAAACTCCTTACTGTCTTCAGACATGTGGGGCCAGTGAAAGTGAGGGACAATTCTGTCCCAAGTCTTGTTCTGGCCCAGGTGTCCTGCTAAGGGAATATCATGGGCTAGGGTCAATAGGAAGCCCCTGAACTTCAAAGGTATTACCAACCTCCTGGTAGCACCAGGCTTGGGGTCTCTACTCTCTGAGTACAGGAGTCCATCATCCCAATACACTGTATGGGGACCACTAGCTTTCCCAGCAGCCTCAGCAGCAGCTTGCTGTCTGAGGGGTTCAAGGGAGGGGCAGCTCTGCTGCTCCTGGCTCAGATCTGCCCTAGAAGGTCCCCTGTCCCCAAGAACTCAACCTGTTCAGGTTCAAGTTCCTCTGGGACAGTTCCTTCTTCAGGGCTGAGATCATCCCCCTCAAGGGACTGATCTTCCTCCTGAGCCAAGGGGAAGGCTCTGCCTTAACCCTACTACTCCTCCTCTTGGAAGGCACTTGGTCCATTCTTCCAGAATCCAAGGCCTGTTCAGTTTTAGACAGTTTAGCTTGTGACCTGGTCACAGCAAACACATCTGCAGGGATCCCCAGCATTTCTGCATGGGTCCTGAGCTCCACTTCTGCCCAAGCAGAAGTCTCTAAGTCATTGCCAAGCAAGCATTCGACTGGTAGGTTTGCACTTACCACAACCTTCTTAAGGCCAGTTACCCCTCCCCAGGAGAAGTTAACAACTGCCAGAGTATGGTCTGTTCTGACATTGCTAGCATTGGTCACTTGGTACATTTCACCAAGTATAACTTGCCCAGGTAGCACAAGGTCTTGTGTCACCATTGTGACGCTTGCCCCTGTGTCCCTAAATGCCAAAGCCTCTCGTCCATTGATTAAAGGCTGTTGTCTGTACTTGCCCAGATTACTGGGACTCACAGTGGAGGTCACATCCATGCCTCCATCACAGACTAACACAGCCTGAGTCAGTTCCCTGACTAAGTCAGAGCCCAACTCAGTTCCCAGGGTGTACCCTACTAAACCCTTTGCTGGTGCACCTCCACCAACTGTACTAGGGGGAACAGGTGCCTTAGGGGCATTGGTGGGTGCTGGACTGGAGTCTTTGGACTTGGTGCAATCACTGGTCCAGTGGGTCTTTTGCTTACAGACCTTGCACCATGGTTTTCTTTGGCCTTTACCCTTGGTAGACTGGGAATCCCCACCAGAAGAAGATTTTTGGGGGCCTGATGAAGACTTTTGATCTTTACCCTTCTCCCCACCCTTGTCAGAGTTCTTAGCATCTTGCTTCTTGGTTTCCCCACCTTGGTTCTGTACCTTCTGCTTCACCCTGGTTCTGACCCATTTGTCTGCCTTCTTTCCCAATTCTTGGGGAGAGGTCAGATCAGAGTCAACCAGGTACTGATGCAACAGCTGGTTTTGACAGTTATTAAGAATCTGCTCCCTCATTATCAGATTATACAATCCTGAGAAGTCACACACCTTACTGCCCATCAACCAGCCTTCCAGAGCCTTGGCAGAACAATCCACATAGTCTACCCAGTCTTGAGTCTGTGCTTTTGGGTGTCTCTGAACTTCAACCTGTACTGTTCAGTGGTTAGGCCAAACCCATCAATAAGAGCACTCTTCAAGACCTTGTAATTGTCAGCATCCTCCTCTCTAACAGTGAGGAGCTTGTCTCTACCTTTGTCAGCAAAGGAGAGCCACAAGATTGCTGCCCACTGCTCCTGAGGGACCTTCTGTACTTTACAGGCCCTCTCTAAAGCAGTTATCCATTTGTGGATATCATCCCCACTCTGGTAGGGAGGGACAATCTTGCTCAGGTTCCTATGGTCATAGGACCTTTCCCTATCTCTAGGGACATGGCTGCCACCATGGGACTCTAGTCCCAACTTTCTTCTCTCTTTAAGGAGATCTAGGGATTCTCTATCTAAAGCCAATTGCTTCTTCCTGATCTCCAGTTGAGTTTCCTCATACTGGACCAGTCTCTTTCTTCTCTCATGAGAGGATTCCCTCCTGTGAGAAGAAACAGAGCTCCCTATTGAGGTGCCAGAGTGGTTAGACTCCTGAGAAGGAGACCTAGACTTTCTGAGCACACTCATAATCCTTCCTGGGGGACAAAGGTGTGGTTCTCTAGATCCTCATCTTCATCTTCCCCAGAAGGGATTGGGTTTTCCAGGTCAGGGTCATTGTCACCCTCCTGGTCAGTTTCAGAGGGGGGGCTGGGGGTAGTAGTACCCCTGTCCCCTTCCTCATCTGCTGGCCCACCCTCTGCTCCTACCCCTTCAGTCTCTGAGGACTTACTAAGATCATAAGCCACCAACAACTCCTGGAGGTGTTGGGTGGTGGGACTTTGGCCTGTCCTTAATTTCCTCACGTTACACAAAGCTCTCAGTTCCAAGAATGGGAGTGTGTCATACTTGGAGGGGGAAGCTCAATGGCTTCCTGCAGGGCATCTTTGGATCCTGCTTTTAAAGACATTACTAGTGTGGTGTGGTGTATGCACTACCTACTCTAGTGTGGCCTACTAAACTCTCTTGAGTTGTAGAAAGGGTTGTGCTATCCCTTAACACACAACTCTAAGTTCAGTAGAACTTACTGATATTCTAAGCTTAAATTATATGTACCTTAGGTACCTTTAGTGGTTTTCAGTTGATCAATTCAATTGAGATTATCTGGTAAAACAATAGCAAGCTGGAATCCCACACGCTGCACACCAATGTGAGAAGTTGGCCTGGCATATGCTGTCCACTAATTATAGTGGGCACCTTGCACCAGTCCAAATCGACTCTTATGGTAGGTAGGTTAAAGACAACCTTATTGAAAGCTATCCTAGTGGTAGCTGTGGAGAGCAGCCTTCAGGCTAAGTCTTGAAGGAATGTAAAGCAGCTTGTTTTACCAGTCTATAATCTCTTGAGTGACCAAATGAAAGAGCACCACACCAGGTATATATTCAAAATATATGTATTTATTACTAAACACACCCCTCTAGTCTCTTTATGAGGCTAGAGTTCGAAGTACATAGGTTATAAGGTCTTAAATCACAGTAATAGCACAAATACACGTTTGGGCCCTAGGGGCGTACCAAACCATATACCAATAAAGTGGTATGCGAACCACGACTGAACTAGACACTAGGCCTAGAGCCTCTAGAAGTGCTTGGACCACAAGGAACCACCCAAGGTAGTGACACAGGGGACCCACGGGAGACGCGTGCAGTGTAAATACACAACCGCGATACGCCGTTAACTTCTATGGAGAAAGTCGGGATCGGGAAAATAGAGGAAAGGGACACTTAAAAGAGGACTAGGACAAAACCCTTTGAGATCTAGGACTTTGAAGAGTCTCTACCCACGGGAGCACCGGAGTACTCGTGTTACCTCACCCAGGGAAGCCGGGTGCATAGGTGCCTTTCGGGGTCGGGTTTCGTCGTCGGTTCTTATGGCGATCTGCTGCAAAGTGCTGCTGGCGACCAGGAGAAAAGTGTCCGGGTGGATCCAAGAGTGGATCGGAGTTCTGAAGAACCTGAAAGCAGAGGGGACAGAGTCTGGGTCACTAGCCAGTGACCAGGGAGGCGATGGACAGATGCCCACCGATGTCGAGTGCTTCAGATTCGATGACAGTCGCCTTGACTCTTCAGCCACGAGATCCGGGAGGCGTTGTCGGCAACCAGGAGCAGGATTCGGGCTGTTGCTCGATGTCTGTCGAGTGCAGAGGTGTCGGCGACCAGATTGGACCCAACAAGCCTTGGCAACGGCAAGTCTCGAGTAAGATGTAGATCGTCGATGATGCAGACCAGCAAGGTCTGGGGAACTCACCCAGCGAGGGTAAGTGAGGGCAGGCCTGGAGCAACCAGACTGCCAAGTAAAGAAAAGATTGGCCTTCGTTAAGGGCTACTAGCCAACGGGCTAGCGACCGCGAAGGAGCCTCGTGACGCCGCACGTGGAGCTGGCTTACAGGACACTCGTGGAGTGGGGGCCAGTGATCTTCGGTGCAGGTGGTGCTGGAGGCTAGGGCTACTGGGAGCCCAAAGCACGACTTCTTGGGAGACCCAGAAGATGGTGCACTTGCAAATGTGCTCGGTGTCCAGGGGTCACGGTCTCAAGTCACCCACGATAGCCACGGGCCTCAGCTTTGCTGGGGACTCAGGGTAGCCTCGGGGAAGTCTGAGAATCCACCTCTGGTGATGCGATGACTTCGGCGTCCGACGGGAGCTTCAGTGATGCGAACCGGACAGATGCTTCTTTGGTGCCTGCCAAGCAGGGGAGTCACTCCTTGACCCCAAGGGAGATTCTTCAGTCCTCTAATCGTGAGTAGAGCGTCGAAGGTCCAGGATTCTGTTTCAGAGTTTCGTCCAGGTATAATCTAAAGTCCTAGGGACTGGGTTCCTACCTTTATTCTAAAAATAGGGGATGGACTACTCTGTGGCCCCACCTATGGGTGGGTCAGGGCAGAGGGGTGGCTACACCCCTTTCCCTTTGTCCAGTTCGCGCCAAAGCAGGGACTGCAAGCCCCTGATCCGGTTTGAACTGGGGTATGCACAGGGACACCAAATGTGCCCCCAGTGCAGGACTTCAAAGCACCCGAAAGTGCTCCCGCCCAGCCCCAATACACATTGTCCTGTCTGGGGAGGTGGTCACACCTCCCTGGGACAGGAAACCTATTGTCCAGGCCTCCCCTGCCGGAGTTTCGTCCAGCAGCAGGAGGCCAGACTCATGTCTGTGGCAGCAGCATCCATTTTGTGATGCCAGGCTCTGGAAAGAAGTTACCGGACTCGTCAGAGTTAACATGCCTTTCCCTCTAGAAGGGTGGAATGCTACCCCTGCCGCCAGGATTGGCGGGGGGGTAGTATTCCAAGATGTTTGACACCAAACACGACATGTTTAGGTGCAGCCACATTCCATAGTTAGCATTTTACCGCGAGGATATAATGCGTTTAAGAGTATATGGTCAGGCTGCACTACAAACAGCATCAGAGATGGTCTCCGAACGCTGCAGAGGGGCCCTGCTCATGCAGGGGCACCCTCTCACATAGGAACCATGCACTCTGCCTTTAGGATTGATAAGGCCTGCCTTAGGAGTGACTTATAGGTTTATATGTGTGTATGCATTTAGTGATATAGGTAACCTATACCACAGCAAGGGGTGCATGCACCACCTTACCCAGGCTGCAGTAGCAGACCTGTGGTGCCAGTTTGGATGGCCTACCAGGGGTGGCATAATACATGCTGCAGCCCCTGGCAGGCCTCTGAGGTACCTATGCCCTTGGTACATAGTATACCATATACTAGGGACTTACAAGGGCACTCCAGATCCCAATCAGAGATGTGCCTAAGGCACATGGAGACCCTTTTAAAGAGGAAACAGCTAGGCTGGGGTTCTGAATAGCAGGGCCCCAGCCAGACTAATGTCGAAAACCAGTGAAGTATCAGCAAAAAGTGGGGGTACCCCTGTGAAGCAGATCCTACTCTCCTACACTTAGACCCAGTGTCGTCATATAGAATGGTAAAGCCGCACAAAGAAAGAAGTTTTTCATTTGAGATAAACAAGAATTGAAGAGATAGAAAAGTACGACAAAAAAACGAGACTCAAGACCAACTGCGTGCTTACATGCACTTTAATTAGCCATGTGATACAGACCACCTCTAATAACCATCTGAAATACTGAAGACACTCACATTGCTGTCCCAAACTCTAAGGGGCATATTCACATGGAGCTATCTCCGAATTAACGGCACTTTATCGCAGCCAAAGTCGTGATAAATTTGCCCCCATTCACAAGCCCGTGTAAACAGCCCACAGCACCAGTTTACTCGTGATAGCAGCTGCAAAAACATCGCCACAGAGGCCCCCGCAAATATCGCTAATGAGATGCAGAGTAGGCGTTCCCATGACAAAAGCCGAGACAACATCACACCTCAACATTCACAACGACCAGTCACATCCGCGATAAAAACACAAAACAGGCGATAAGGCGCGTTAGCACCAAGAAATTTACACCTGCTCTGGCCTGGTGTAAAGTCGGATGGCAGCCAGCACCACAAAGGGAGCACAGCCCAGGGCCACATCCCAAGGGCAACAGATGCCATGGAGCCACCCATAATGCGGCCCGGACACCCAAGAGGGCCACAACACCCACCGCCACCACCCCAGGACCCCAACCCACACCCGGAACACCCCCCGGACCACCACAGAAGCAGCGCAGACAAAGACAGCGGAACCCCAGGAAACATACCAGCCGCACAGACCCAACATCTGACAATGTCACCGTCCACTACAGGCTGAAAGGGACAACCAACCTACGCATCCTGACCATCATCGCCTAACAGGCCTACGCCACCAACACAGCGGACAACCAACATCCCACCCCACACAAAGCTGATGGCGTGGCTGCACCTGTTGGCCCCTGGGACCCCCCAACAACACCCGCCAGAGTCGGAGGAGTCTCACAGCCAGCCACATCCAAGTCCCCCACACCTGTCCTGGACTTCACCATCACCCTGGTACCCCAGTCTCATCAATGTGCAGGCAACAACAGAACACCTTGGAACACCCAACAATGTCGCCCTCAAATACACAGCCAGTGTGCATGACACCTACATCCCCCGACAGTCCATCATCAACCAGCGTTCCCAGGATGCCAACAAGGGAAATGCACAGCCCCTTGGCAATGTCCAAATGAACACCCCACCCACCTCAACTCCACAACCATTCAACTCACAACTCTGGCAATGCACACGTCACAAAATCACATACAACAGGCACAACAACATGCCCACCCACCAGACACAACAGAACAACTTACAATGTCCACATGGGCAAGCCCTGAACATGAGCCAGCAACGGCATGGCACCTCAGCCACATAATAGCCCAATGTGGGGAGAGGTGGCAACCAGCCATGTGTGAAGGATGCAGTAGAACCATGATTGGGAAAGTACACAATGCCAAGAGTGCCGGAGATGTGCTGGACACCTCGCAGTATGCAGAACACACCCATATCCATGGCGACATACACCGCTTGCGTATGGAGTGTAGTGGACAGTGGACTCCACCATGTCGCCCCAGCCAGTGGGGGACCCCACGGAAATGTTGCCTGTTACGCCCCCCAAGCGTCAGCGGAGTGGGATGGCCCGGCATACGCCACGCCAGCGTAGGGGTGTGAATAAAAGCACGTAGGCCTGGGCATGGTCCTCTTCTGGAAAGACCCACGTCTCCGCCAGGGCGGTGCCTCCCACCCCGCCACGAGGCCGATGCCATCCTCGTGAGCGGCATGGCCTGCGATGCTGTGCGCCTGCCGGACCCCGGCACGCTGGACCACGAACACGTCAGGCCAGCCCCAGCGCAGCCAGGCCACACTGATCACCTTCCGACACCGGCGTGTGTCAAGGAGGGTCCACCACGTGCAGGCGCAAGCCCCAAGCCCGAGGCCCGCGACCTTGGCAGCCACCTCAGACCATCATGGCCTCCACGACACAGGCTCGCTTTATTCCTTTTTCGTTGCCGTACTCTACTGCCGCCCCCGGCCTACTCTTCTGACCAGTAGGTCCCATTTGTGAAACTGTGTCCTGAGTCATGAATGGCAGTGACCCCACATCCGGGTCAGCGGCCACAGCACCAGACCCCCGGATCAGTGAGGCATAGCTCCATATGGGCCTCTTGCGACACGTGGTGCCACTAACCCTGTTCAACGCCAGCCTGCTACACGTGGTGCCACTAACCCTGTTCAACGCCAGCCTGCTACATGTGGTGCCACTGAACCTGAACAACGCAGGCCGGTGGGGCCATCCAACCTATGCCGGCGACACTCGGTGAATGGGCCGTGCTGACCGCTGCCTCAGGCCTACACCACGGTCAGGTAGGTCACACATTTGGAACTGAGTCTTGATTACACTATGGCAGTGAACATTATTTAAGGCAGAGAACAATTCACTATACACCCTCCGATGTGGTGGCAACAAGTCTGTGCATGGCATCACAACCACATGTGTCTGTGGGCCTACGCGGACCACTGCCCTCGGCCTACGCTGTGCACGAGTGGGATCACAGATTTGGAACTGAACATCAGTAATTCATAAGGCAGAATACATTTCCTCGCACGCACGGAGGGGCATAAGAGGATGACACGTTGCAGTCCGGAGGGAACAGGATCAGCGTCACGGAGGTGATTGAACACTACCGACAACTGCCACTGTGTCACCAACTCTGTGCCTCGCGAGCCAACGACCCGTAGCTGTGGGCCACTGCTGACCGCTGCCTCCGGCCTACACTGCGGTCCAGTAGGTCACAGAGCCTTGATTTGGCATTCTTGGAGTTCACATCTCTGTACGGGCATCATCGCAGACTGCATCCCCTCACAGCACCTGTGCCACTAAGTTTGTTCCCGACATTCATGGACACTCACTGGTCGGACATTGGCGGCGTTTGAGTCCATGGACTAGGGGCTAGTTTTCATCCTCATGTAGCTGATCCCGAATTGTTGGTGGGGGACGAGGGTTGCGCTTTCCACTCCTCCATTTGCTAATTTCAGATGACATCAGACCTTCCGCATCATGCCCTGGAGGACACCTTCCACTGTCCCCCACAGCCCTCCGCAACATACACCTCGGACATTGATGGGGACCCGCTCAGGTCGCATGGCCCATCTGACTGCACCGCAAATCAACGTCCCGTGGCTGGGTGCCTGTGCTGGCCGCAGTGCATCCGGGGCCACTAACTCTGTGCTGCTCAGGCCTGGGACCCCTTCTTCTGAGACATTGAATGCCCTCTGTAGCGATGGTCTTGGGGTCATCAACGCCATGTGTCTGTGGCCCTGCGCTGTCCACCTCCTCCGGCCCGAACTGCGGGCCACCAGGGCCCACACATGGCATCGAGTCTTGACCGGCCTGGACGTCGCAGCACCGCAGGAGGCACACGCCACCACCGCAAGGACCACCTCCAACTGTCATCTGCCAGAGTCGAAAGGGTGGTCCTGACAGGCTCTACGGAGTTTGCCAGACCTGTCGTGGATGCCATCATCGGCCTGCTACCCTGCTCAGCACTCCAGGTGCCAGTGACTCAGTGCACCGCAAGTCATTTGTCCGTTACTGATTGAGTTTTGTGCTGTTGTGAGGTTGCGCAGCAATGTCTCCCCATGCAGTGGGGAAGACCTGGGACTATGATGGGGAAGATGTGTCAAGTGTGCGGATGGGAGAAGGCACAGACAATGGGAGGGCAGGAGGCAACCGCCCCTAGGCAGGAATGCAGACTTGTGGTGGTAGTCAAGCTACACAGCCGGATCTCTTACTGGGTATTGCGCTGTGGACTGCAGACGCAACTGTCACCTCAGGCAGTGTGGGGGAGCTGGGACGTTGATGAGGAAGTTGATGCAGGTGTTACACACCCCACTGCATGTGCATCAGAACTAACCGGAAGGGACACAATCCTAGCACTTACTTCACATGAGCGCGCTCTTCTCTAGTGCCCCTACCTCAGTGCACTACAACTCACAGAACCTCCTGACTGAATATTGGGTGACCTCTGTCCTTACTCCGGATCCCTCCATGTTGCTCTGCAGTTGACTCTGTTATGCTGGTGTTTTCTGTTTCCATTACACTAGTGTCCACTGTTCAGGTTGTTGCCAGCACCAAGCACTCCGTGCGGGCTGGCCTATATTCACCCACACACATCCAGCACAGGCGTCACTGTACATGTGACCCTGCCAATAAAGGGGCCGGGCGCACGTGCCCGTAGCCAGTTCAACATGATATGTGCATGTGTCTCTGTGGGGTGTGGGTCTCCTTTGTGGGGTGTTGGTGGTCCCTGAAGGGTATTGGACACCCACATATGTGTTCTAGTTCGCATTCCATGGGTTAGGCAACACCCTCACCTGTTGGGCCACCTCCTTTTGGCGTTCTGCCACCTGGCATTGGGGTGCCATGTGTGGGTGGGTGAAGTGTTGTTAGGCAGCCGTGATTGCGGGTGCTACATGCTGTGTGGTCTGTTGCAGGGGCTGGGTTCTCCTCTGAGTGGCTTGTCTGCCCTGGTCCTGGTGGTGGGTTGTGTGGGATGTCCATGGGCTGTTGTAGGGCATCGGTGTCGGGGGTGTGGTGTTCGTCTCGGGCATCACTGATGGGTTGTCTGTTCTGACCTGCTGGAGGTGTTGTTTGTCCCTCTGCTGTGAAGGGGAGTTGCATGTTGGCATTGTGTTGGCGCCTTGTTCTTGTCGACATGCAGACTGTGTGACAATGTACGTTGTGACTGTTTGGGCGGTGGTGGCTATTTGAGTTGGGACAGTGTACATATGGCCTACATGGCTGATGTGGGGCTGTAGGGGTAGATGTGCATCTCGCAGTTCCTGCTCTGTCCACAGTTATTGTTCTGTTTCTGCGCTTGGGTGGACCCAGTTGTGTCCCCTGTTCTGCAGTGTGGTTGTTGCACTTTGTGCCACATTATCATGGTATGTGCTGTTATTGCTATGTGTGTGTGTTGCAGTGTGCCACGGGGATGGGGGACATGTCCCTGGGTAATTGTGGGTGTGCAGTGTGTTACACCTCATTGTGCATGTGTGGCATTGTGCCCTTCACCCCCCATCCCCTCAGTCCCTGTTGGATACTCACCCTGTTGTCGTTGTGTCGGGTCCTGTCGAGCTGTGTCCGTACTCCCTACTCCTTGCACCCTCTCCACACTGATGGCTGTGGCCTGGGTTTCCTCCAGCTCCTCCTGTGGCGCTGGACTGCCACCTCCTGTCGCCGTTGCTGCCTTCCTGTTGGCAGCGGGTTTGTACCTGGTTTAGGTTGTCACGCTCCTGCCGGCGCCTCTTGGCCTCCTGGATTGGCCTCCTGGGCATTCCGACTGCGTTCCAGGTGGTGTGCTTGTGGGTCAGTTGCTGGTAGTGTTCTGTCACCTCCGTGGCCTTGGTCTTGTTTTCCTGCGGTCTGCACCCTGTCTTCCTCTCCCTTTTCTCCTTGGCCTTCCCCAAGCCAGTTGTTCCTTGCTGGTGGTCTGTGGGGGTTGTGGGGTTCGCGTTGCCCTCTGCGCTGGGTCAGGGTGCATCCATGTTGCTACGTGCTTTGGCTTGTTTCTGGTGTGTTGTGTCTGTGGTTTTTATTGTGCAATTTCCTGCCAGACGCGTGGGATTTGCAGGCCTGAGGCTGGTTTTCGCTACTTTTTGTACCGCGATTGGCCTCATCGCATGATTTCTCGCGTTCGCGTTTCGCATTATTTCG